>CAIGRQ010232011.1:0-32441 GCA_903798375.1 Fraxinus sp. D2006-0159 | reverse complement strand
TGTGAAGGAGTTCATCCACTTGCCTCTGAAGTTTAGCCTTCTCAGTAAGATTCATCCTATAATGAGGCAAATTTGGAAGTGACGCTCCCGGGACCAAATCTATGGTATGTTGGATGTCCCGTAACGTAGGTAACTGGTCAGGTAGGTCCTCAGGAAAGACATCCTGACTCTTGAAAGATCGTGTGAGCTTCAGGAGGGGCTACTATTGAGGAATTCAATGGAACATCCATGACAACCAAGACAAACATGACAAATCGCTCACAAGTGTGTGTTCGACCTCCGTAAGGTTAATGATATGTAACCATTTTCTTTCCTCACTTTTCTATGCCTTATGCGAGCCAAGCTGTGTCGGGGGTAGTAGGTTAAAGTGAATCTTCTTTCCTTTATTAAATACAGAGGAACATGAATTGGATCGACTATAAATGGTTACATCTAAATCAAACTACCAAGGTCGACTAAGAATGACGTGACCGACATCCATTGAAATGACGTCACACTATATATGATCCTTATACTCGAGAAACTGAATAGATACTAGACAACGTTCCGTTACAACTATCGAGGAAGTATCAACTCGAGAGACGCTATATGGCTGAGGGTGGGGAACTTGCATTAATGCAATTACCACTATCCACAATGACTTTACATCCTTTATTATTGATCTTAATGTAAGAGTAGAAAATGGCATGACGATGCTAATCATCAGCATTTTTAGGTTGAGTAAGGGTACAACGTACAACGCCTAATCTAGACGTGTCAGGAATAAGGGGTCCTGACCCTAGATCCACGGGGAGGGTTTGAATACAACCTAAGAAGGTATCTTCATTATTATCCAAGTCCTCAAACTCTTCAAACTTAGGCTCATAAACTTGATCCTCCAACGAGTCATCCACTACACCCTCCCATTCCTCCATAGCTAGGGCTCTCCTAGGAGAGGTAGAGGAAATGTGACTGAAACCTTTACAGTTAAATCATTGCAAACGTGAGGATGTCCTTGGAACTTTAGAGGAGAGGAATAGGGGAGAAGAACGCGTTGGCAACCAGCCTTGATTCAATTTTCATTCATTCATCATCCCCTCCAAAGTTAACAATACCCCAATATATAAAACAAAACTACAACCCTAAAAGTAAATGGCTTTGGGCCAGCCCACTAATAATACAAGCCCAACTAGATAAAATAAAAGTAAATAGTACAATAACAAGAAGCTGATGACCGCATCAGGAATTATTCGTAATAATCAGTGGCCATATGTTATTTCAAATTTCTCCCAGGTCAAGATTAATAGATATTTCCTAAAATTTTGATTTCAGTTCATTTTGTTTCATAAGGTGAACCGTACTAGGTATAGAAATGTTAATGCAAGTTACTTTCTATAAATTTTGTTTGTTTGAAGTCCTGGTGGATTAGAATGTTAACTATGTTCTTTGTTCACTAATAGCATGTTTGGTAAGGCAGCTTGAACAATACAATACACTATTAAATGAGAAAAAAAACTAAACTCTTATATACTATACTATTACAACGTAACAGTATATACCAAACATGTGCTAAATGCTTGTTGAGGTGACATGAAATGTTGCATAATAAACTAGGGATACAATCTGATACAGTATTAATTACATCGATGAATTCTAGAATACTCGTGAATTTCATACGTTTTTGTCATTTTATTTTATGTTTGAATAAAATTCTAATGGATAGGATTTTGAAATAATCTAGCTTATGTTCCTATCTTTTTAGGATCTGACTGTTTTCTACTATTTAGTTCCGTAGAATGGGATCTGTTTTTTCAGCTTTCCTTGTATTTCCTTTTCCTATATATACATGTGTTCATTCAAGGCTCATTATTACGAACGAAATAAAAACTTCATTCAAAGTTTTTAATGGTATTGCTCTTGATAAAAAAAAATCAAATGGTAAGAACTGCCATGTTTGGAGCTACTAATGAGCAAAATTATTTAGCTCTTTACATCATATCAATCATTTATCAAAGGCTATTGTCATATAATTCCCCTCAGTGGGAGATTTTTCAAATTAGCCGGGTTAATTGGGCTTTTGAGTTTTTTATAGAAAAGTGTAGGCTTACAGTTAACGGTGAATCTATTCCTTCTCTAAGTTAACGGTGAATCTATTCCTTCTCTAAGTAAAGATTTAAACATTATTTGTATTCCTGCTAAATATACATATTGAATCTTTTCACTTTGCTTTTTATTAATCTTTGTTAATAATTCATCTATGGTTTAGTTCATCTTTAGAGGGAACAACAGACGAATTGAAGAACCAAATGGAGAACCAAACATGGTCGGCAGTGTCCTTTAATCAACCATTGCATTCAAATTCTATACAAATCTTTGTTAATGAATTAAACGAGAGGAACTACCTGGAGTGGGCTCAGTTTGTCGAGCTCGTCATCGACTGGAAAGGGAAACTAGGTCATCTAAAAAACACACAAGTTTTACACAGGTTCGCCTTAATATGAAACTACATCATCTTCTGCCATTGCAGTGATTTACTAAGATAAAAAGAAATTTACAAGAGAAAATCGCACGGCTATCTTCTCTAACATCTATTTCTCTCTTATATGATGGTAATTAAAAATTCTAATGATTGCTCCCTATTTATAAGATAAATTAAAGTAAAATCAAAATTTACGAGGATTCAAATTCCCAAGTCGAAATTTACATGGAAACGAATTCCTAAACTTTCCTTAATGAAATTTTGATCGGTGAATGGGGCATCCTACCCCTTGCCAACCCTACAACGACCTCACCGAAAGGTGGATCCGTATACCGGCTCCATGGAGCGACAATAATTAAACTCCACAACTTATGAGCGAAACAAGAAACAAAATGTTGTAGCTAGGAGTAGTGCAGAAGTTGAATTTAAAGGAATTAGTCTTGAAATATATGATATTTTGTGTCTGCGACGAGTTTTGAAGAAATTGCAAATGAATGATGAATTACCTATGAAGTTCTATGGTGACAATAAAGCGGTTATTAATATTGCAAACAATCCAATGCAACATGACAGAACTAAGCATGTAAATATAGATCGACACTTCATCAAGGAAATATTGTTTGTATGCCATTCAATCCAACTTCACAATAAATTGCAGATATTTTGACTAAAGGACTTCATTGACCTATGTTTGATACTTAATCAGCAAGTTGGGCATGATAAATATTTATGCACCAGCTTGAGGGTGAGTGTCGAATTATAAGTTTTTTTGTTATTTTATTTTATGTTTGAATAAATTCCTAATGAATAGGATTTTGAGTTAGTCTATAAGTTCCTATCCTATCTTTTAGGATCTGATTGTTTTTCTGTTTTTAAGTTCTATAGAATAGGATCTTTTTTTTTTCAACTTTATGTGTATTTCCTTCTCCTATATGTAGCGTGTTTATTCACGGCTGATTAGATTTTAAAAAAATAAAAAATAAAAAATATATATATATATTCGAACTTTTTCAATTTTATTATTCAACGATTATTTCTTCGTTGAATGAGTATGTAACTTTCAAGTGTATTTGTATGTTCATCCATTCGGGAGGAAGCATTCACACATTTTTATCGTCTCGCAACAGGTACCAGTTTTGGAAAATGTGAACTTTAAGATACGACCTAACAACATCATTGCAATTGTAAGAACTATGAAACTGTACATACACTTTAATTTTGGGGAAGAATCTAGATAGATGTTAACTGTGCTCTCTACTTGTGAGAAGGTTGGGGCCAGTGGTAGCGGGAAAACTACATTAATCAATCTTTTGCTTCGACTCTGCGACCCAGACAGTGGTCAGGTAAGCTGTATGTGCATTTTTGTTGTCTTCTACTCCATTGCTTAAGAATCATTCCTCCCTAATTACTTTGTGAGTTTCATATTGGTTGATGACTCCTATTTTATGCTTTCTTCCTTCTGGATATATTTCCATCTTTTTCCAATTATGATGTTAGGCTAAGAGCTTAACAAGTTTACTTTAAGTTTAAAATAAGTAACTTTTTTATATAAATGTGAGAAGAAAAACTTATCCAAACATGTTTGAAAATAAACAGTTACTAAGAAAAATCCTAAATCAATTAATGATAAATGACCTTTCTGAATTTTCAATGTTGGATCAGAATAGTTTTTTTCCTTATTGAGCTTGCTTATGTTGTTTACCTGAATACTTTAGTTCTCTTTCTACACCTTAGCCTACAAGCACAGCATAAGTTTTTTGTCACTGGTGTCTTACGCATGTACTGATTTCCAGATTTTAATTGATGGCACTCCTCTTAGAGAGCTGGACATCAGGTGGCTGAGGGAAAATATTGGATTTGTTTCACAGGTTAGACATGTAGATATGTTTCTTGCTCTCATGTTAACAAAGTTAATTATTTAAAGTAACTCTTATTTTGTTGTCAAAATAAGTAACTTGTTTCAAAACCAATAATTTTTTACTAAAACTTATTTAGTTATAAGTGAACTTTTTGAGCTTAAACAAAAATGCTCCATGCTTGCTTCAAGAGATAATGCTTGAAAGTTCTAAGATGAGCAGGAACCTGAGATTTTCCACTCTGATTTTAAGTCGAACATAATGTATGGTTGCTCCCGAAGCATCAGACGGGAAGAGATAGAATGGGCTGCAAAGCAGGCACACTTGCACGAATTCATTTCTTCTCTTCCCAGGGGTTATGATACTCCTGTTGATAATAATCTATTAAGTAGAGGGCAAAAGCAGCGCATTGCTATTGCAAGGGCAATTCTTCGAGATCCTTCTATTCTTGTTTTCGATGAAGCTACCAGTTCTCTTGATGCTGAGAATGAATACTACATCAAGGTCTAAAAATTCTGCAGCATTAATTTTATTTACTTTTCTTAAGCAATAGAAAACGAAAAATGTTTTCATTCTTCACACCTTTAATGCAGGAGATACTTTATTCTTTCAAGAAAGAATTGAATCGGACTGTAATCATAATTGCACACAGGTTTGTCATTTCACACTCTCTTTTTCTTGTTCGTGATGGAATTAGACTTGCAATATGTAACCCACCTTCCATAGGATGTCTACCATAAAAGATGCTGACAGAATTCTGGTAATGGATAGCGGACAAGTTGTTGAGGTAATGCATTTATTTGTTGCTTTCATAACTAACTACTTAAGATTCGAGTAAAGTTAAAAATTTGAAGTCTTTGATTGGACACTTTGTTATTACTTATTAGAATCTCTCAAACAGTGGAATAAATTAAAAATGATGTCTCCTGAGCAAAATTTTTTACACGACTAGTCGACAACATTATAATCTTCAAAATAAATTCTTGATTGGAGATTTATATTTGCCAAGAGCATCCGGTGACCTCATCTTTTTATATCTTCATGCCATTCAGCTTATTTTTGGTTGGAAAGAAAGTCATGAACTTCACTAAGAGAAGAAATGAAGAGAAGGGTGGGAGGGTAAAAGTAGAGAGGATCCTTACCCCTGCCATCCGTTTTTCTACCGTCCAGGTTGGCTTCTTGCAACTTGTGGCCATAAAGGAGTAAAAGGGTATAATTTTCTTACACCACCCTTAAAACCAAGGCTCATACAGATGAGGTAGCTCCCCTGGATGTCATTTACCAATCCATATGATCCCCCTCTTTATCTAATAAACATATTTTATGGCCTAAATCTTAATCCGTACTGTAATGGAAACAATAAAAGAACAAGCAATCAGAAATGAGCATAGCAGACAGATATGTAGTGGTTCACCCTCAACGTGGTCACTTTAGGTTTTCATTATAATGGAAAGAAGAGTACAAGTTTGTTAACACCTTTATTGCACAAAAGAGGGTCCCTAATAAATCCTTTACATGGTAGGAATGTAGGTTGAATTGCAGTCGAGAGCAGATTAGTGTACAGTATGATTCGCCTCCACATAATACAACAACATTGATTATAAATTCCATATTAGTAGAAGGCTAGAAAATTGAGTGAGATTTTATGGATTGACTTGAGAATTTACCATAAGTTCATCCTTTTTAAATATTATAATTATATGTCCTTAAGATATACCTTAGTGCAAAGATGCAATTGGTTCAGCTAGTGTAGACCATTTTTGCTGTTTCCATTCTTGTGATAAATGCATTCTGAAGAGTTAAATATTTGATGCAGATGGGTGATCATGTAGAGCTCCTTAGCAAGGATGGATTATACGCTCGATTATTCAAATTACAAAATGACATTCTAGCTTGATCGACTATAGGAAGAGACTCACCGTCAATATGATTCCTCTGCAGACAACTCAGGTGCGGATAGTGCTCATCTTCACAAACATGTCTATTTTAACGAGCCTCACTGGCTCTCTCCTAGACAATACCTAGATAATTATACCATTTGTGTGGATCGGGACTTGTCAAGGACGTTTGATTGCACTAAACTTTGAGTACGAGCGTCATTTTAGCTGATCAGGGAAAGCTGTCTATAATAGAGTGAACATATGAAACAAAACTCCATTTCCTCCAAAGGATCTCTCTCTGGATTTGTGTATTGTTACATCATTTATGAAGAGTAATAAGTGAAATTAAGCCTCTGTTTGGTACAAATTAAAATTCGATTTTAATTTCAAGTCAAAGTCAACAATTAATCTTAACCACACATTCCATCAATTTTTATCAAAATCGACTAAAAATCTGATTTTAATCTACAACAAATAGGGTATAAATTATATCCATTTTTTTGCCCCCGTCTTTTCTTTGTTTGTGAATTATTATGATATGCATACTTAAAGCACTTTATTTTGTTATCTCTTCTCATTTACTTTAGTGTATTTTCCGTTCTTTTTTATTTTATTTTATTTAATTTTTGATTGGGGAGTGGAGAGGAAGGGCAATCCTCGAACCCTTGCATTGGTAAACTCTCTATGTTTTCAAAAGTCGTATCCGTTAAAGTTTGTTTTTTCATAATAGATTCTCCATTTTCACTTAGAACTAAATTTGCATATTTTACCCTTCTATATTGAGTGAATTGTTTCAAAAATTACTAAACTTATATCATCGTCACAAACTCCTCATTGAACTTCATTCAGCTGAAAGTGGTCACTTAACTTTTCCCGTTATCACTCCATCCGTCACCCTGAAAATCCCATTTGGTAGACGGTTGACGAATCGACGTGGCGTCTACTGGCCGTTAAACTCTTGACAAATTACCTAAAAAATCTGCATCAGCAAAAATCCATTCTTTTATGAAACATGTTCATTCAAAACTTTAAAATAAAAAATAAAAAATAATTAACCCGAAGAGAACCCTCGAAATTACAATCAAAACTATCCCCAAATCGAAGATAAAGCTTGAAGCTTTTCTCCCAAGTTACAGGCTAATCCAGGTCACCAGTCAGCCTGCAAAACACACTTCGAATCCAGGTAAGGTTGGAGTAGACTTGCACTTGCTGACAAACATTTCCTCATATCCGGTTGCGACTCGCCTTGTTTTTCCCTTTCAAACGTCTCATTCTTCCTCCTGCATTTTTGTAGCAATGTCTGAAGTTTCTGGGCAGTTTGCTATTATTGTGGGCGTGGGGATTTGTGGATAGAGAACATCCCCAGACGAAGGTTTCTTGGCTGCTGATCATATGGAACACGTGAAGCTTACATTTTTTTTTTTTATTATTATTATTTTTTTATTGGGTCGACAAGGAACCTGATGATAGGTATAAGGTAGTTCTTAATGGGTTGCTACATTCGAAGAACAGGCTCGAAGAGGAAAATTGGAAGAACTGCAATATAATGAGAAAGTACAAAATTGCGTTTTGGGTTGTTCTCATGTTTGGTGTAATGTGGCTAGTCCGTTGAAAAAGCAGAATGTTGTAATAGATCTTGTTGGTGACATGTCAGCAGGAAGTGTTGGATTATGAATTTCGCATTTTCTTCGTGTGTATGTAAGTTTGCGTGTTTGTAGCTGTCGAATGAAGTGCTGAATCACTGTTCGTAATGGTCCCCGTGTGATTTATACTGAATAAGTTGTTTTATGTTTCACCAATCAAAGTTGTGCGTTGGAATGTGCATATATAGGCTAAATTATAACTGGTAAGTATCTAAGAGATGGCAAAATACGATAATAATATTATTGTTAAGATCATTACAAAGTTGAAAACCACATGATCAAAGTTTCAAACCATTACCACAATCCACGGTTCAGAACACCAAAAACAATTTTCAATATCCCAAAAACAATCTATGCCTATCCCAACAAGTTGTAACCTACATTCAATACCCAAAAACAATCCATGCAAGCACATTAACTGCCTATTCAATACTACCAAAATAAACTTGTGTCGAATGTTGCCATAAATTAATGCCTCGAACCCACTACCACGAACATTCATTGTTAGCGAGATGTGACTACCGGAGCAGACCCAACACCCGGCCAACCCCCAGCCGGCGGGCACGACCTAGGCAGCTATTAAAAAAAACTGTTATCTATTTTAAAATCGAATATATTGACAATAAAGTAAAGTAAAAGTTTACAGAGAAAGTCAACCCAATCAATCTCGAATGTTAAGAATACTCTTGTCTCTAGTTCAATTCCTTAGCTTGCAATTCATATATTTTTAGTTCTCCAATTTTTACCATTTTTACCAAAATTAATGGCAACAAAGAGGGGAGGTCGAACTCGTGATTATCCTTAAAGATTATTGGAATCCTTACCATTAGGACACTTACTGAGTTTGATATTATTGTTAACATAATAATATATATTAAGTTTTAAATATTAATAAACGACATCGTCCTTACGATCGCTGATTGTCAACGTCCGCCCGGTCTGAACTTCAATGCTAGGTCCGTCCCTGGTGACTACCCTCATCTTTGCAGCCCAACGAGAATGAACTCTTCCTGTCCTCATTTGTGAAGCCTCTACTGCTTCTACATCCGGCAAACTGCCAACATTTTCATCCAAGTTTGAGGCATGTGCCTCTCCAGCACTGTCATATGCATGATCAACTAATGTCGGCTAGCTAGTTAAAGTACGATTCCCCCTGTTTATAAACAGCTTTCCCTACAACGTTCAACATCAAGGTTTGAGTCAAGTACCATGTCATTAAACAGTTTGAATGCAAGGTAATAAATAACTTATACTTGCAGCTTGCTGAGATTCCACTTCCTCTAATGGGGCACCGAACAAGTCCTAAATCATAACCACAAATGTCGATTTCTAAACATCCCCAAACAAAATTGCAAAACAAATATGAATGTAATTAACACATATTTTGAAGACCCTTCTACCGATTTGACATAATTATCCAACCACTACCATTACCAATTTGAATGTCTCGTACCAACAGTCTCATAAACTAACTCCAAGTGGGGGTGTTTTCCTTCTGAACCACGAAGTATGCAATAGGGTAGATGTAATCAATTGCATCTAACCAACCGCGGTAAGGATAGTTCCACCAAAAGATCCCCTTAGAATAGTCATGTAAATAAGCCGAGCCGAGCCGAGCCACGAGCCGGAACTTGAAGCTCGGGCTCAGCTCGAGCCACAAAGGGGCGAGCTTTTTTGGCCCGATTGGGTCAAAAAAATTCTACTCAAGCCTTAGCGAGCCAAGCCGGGTCAGCTCGATTTTTTTTCGTTTTTAATTTTTATTTATTTTTTTTAAAAAAAACTCAACTGCGACAGCTGCCTGTGTTTTGCAGGCAGCTTTGTTATTATTATTATTATTTTTACTTGGCTGAGTTAGCTTGGCGAGCCACTCAGGCTGGCTCAAGCTCGAGCCTTTGCCCCAAAATGGGGCTTGGCACGAGCCACGAGCCAGGCTCGGCTAGGGTTTTTTTAAGTCGAGCCACAGGTGGCTCGAGACGACGAGCCATTTTGTCATCCCTACCTTAGAGGGTAACCGTCCACTCCCATCACCTTTCAACAACCATTCACAAATCCTATGTGCACGCTTCGAAGCATATATAGATTCCTTGAAACTTTTTGTTGAATGTGTTGATAGTCACATTCGAACCCGAATTCATACGCAGAACCTCAGCACCATATGACCACAACTTTGAAAACTATTCTTCAATAGTCCTATGTTGGGGATATAAACGACCTGAAGATTACGGCTCGAGTGCGAACTGAAGAAAAATGGCTTGGACTTTTTTAGCTCGAGCCCAACCAAGCCCGGCCGATTTTTTTTTAAAGACAGAAGGCAGGCGCCACCTACCTAAAGTAGCAGGCTTGAAGGCATCCTGCAAGGCCTTCAGGCATGTGGCTGTCTACAAGGCAGCTAGTTGCCGCCTGCAAGGCAATCGGCTGCCTAAAATAGGCTGCTTCGGTAGGTAGTCGACCCAGTGTGGCTCGAGCGAGCCATACAGGACAGCTCGGGCTTAAGTCGTTATTCGAAAAAAGGCTCAACCCAAGACTTAGCTCCATTCTATCGAGCTGCAAGTCGAGCCGATTCGGGCTTTTTACTGACCAAGCCGTAGACAGCTTGAGCCAATAAGATGGATTGACATCTTTAGTCCCATGTCATAATTCATTTGCATGTCGCCTCATTTTCCATGCAACGTTTCTTGTAATCTCAGTTCTGAAGTCCTCCTTAACCGCCACCGGTATACTTTTTATTTTCCATTCCATATCTACGTTGAACTTCTCCAAATAACGATGAGTCAGAAACTAATAGTTGCAATGCTTGTTGTACTGATCTCGGCTACAAGTGTGCTTAGGAGAATATGACTTCACCTGGACAGTACCAGTGCTACCCAATTGCGGCCTCATTTACATATTCCATGTACCCTTCTCACGTCATTAGCTTTAAGCCTCACATTATACCCATTCAGAGCTCTATACATTCTAATCGCCTTTCGAAACTCAACGACCTCTGAACTACTGAACAACCTCGAAATGAGGATTAGCATATCAGCCTCTGCTGAGAACTCCAAAAGTCCATAATCACCATCATCATCAAATGCACAAGTACTGTGAATCTCTTCAGAAATTAGAAACTCAACGTCATCAACTTTTAAGTCAACATAAACTTCATTCTCATTTTGTAACTCCTCATCTGCTTGATCCAAATTCGACCCTAACTCCATCCCATCCGTTACATTCAACTCATACACATAGTCATCCCTTTCCGAGTCCAACTCATTCCCCGAGTTGCTGAAATCTGGGTCTTCCTCTGAACCGGAGTCTTGCCCACCCGTTGAATGTCCATCACTTGCAAACTCATTCAACTTAGGAAATGTCTCAAAGTCTGCATGATAAACATTTTTCACTTTAGGTACCGCATGAAGAATACAAATATTGTATTACAAAAAAGACATGATACATTGATCAAATTAGAGAAAAATGATTGATTTAGGAACATAATATAATGAATAAACAACACAAACGAATCATGCAATAATGAATCCAACAAAGAAAATGACATCTTTGTGGCTGACAAAAAGATCGAGAAACGACAACATAACATCTGAAATTGAAGTTCAACTTTACCTTCGTGTGTTCCTTCCATGTGCATGAACATCTAAATTTCAACAGGTGGGGTCATGCGTGAGGGCGATTTACAAATTTTTGGGTTAGGGTTTTAGATGATTTGGGGATCACGATGGTATGGGGGAGTCTTGATTGTGATTTTTGAGGGTTTGGGTCTTCGGGTTTGTGATTTGGATTGTTGTTTTCCTTATTTTTTAAGTTTTGCATGAACCCCCTATTTGTTTCACATTATTTTGTACATGAAAGTAAAATTTTTTACCCTTTTTTTTTTTTCAAAAGTGGATCCACTATGAGACGGGAACAATACTTTTCTCAAGAATTTACTTTACACTATTTCAAAAATACAAAATTTTTAACATAATTTATTGGTACGTAAAATTTATATCTTGTGATGATTATGTAATTAGGGAACAATGCATATCTAAGGTTTTTACTTTACACCATTTCAAAAATACAAAAACAAGTTCCAAATTTCAAAAATCAGGTTTTTAAATCTTTCTTTTATGAAATAATGAATTATTAAATCAATTTAATATTTAATATTTAATTCTAATATAACATAAATATTCCACCCCCCTCCACCACCCCTACCGCTCCGGGGACATTCCGGCTACCGTTCCGTTCACAACTCTTCTTCGACGATCGTTCCGGCTACCGCTCTGATTCTAACGACTATTCTGATGACCGTTCCGTCGCCAATTTATTTCGGCGACTGTTCCAATTCCGACAAGTGTTCCAACTCTGGCAAATATATTAAGGTCACAGATCTATGCGATTTGGTTTCAATTCAAAAAAAATTATGTCAAAATTCAAAATTTTCATAGGTCACAAATTAAAATTTTAAAAGTCACAATTTGATTATCGGTCACAAATCACAAAAATTATAAGTCACACAACTTATTTTATGATCTCAAAACATCGAATTGTAGGTCACAAATTACTTTTATTGGTCACAAATTAATAAATATGTAAGTCACACAGTATTTATTGATCACAAATTATTCTTCAATTGTCACACACCAACAAATTTATTGGTCACAATCAACAAATCATTTGTGACCACCACCAACACAACACCATTGTCATCTCATCCCCAACACCAACACCAACACCAACATCAACACCACAGAAACACACCACATATCAAATTATTTGTCACAGATTACTTTTATTGGTCACAGATTAATAAATTCATATGTCACACACCAACCAATTTATTGGTCACAATCAACAAATCATTTGTGACCACCACAAACACAACACCATCGTCATCTCATCCAACAACACCAACGCCACATAAACGCACCACAATGGTTTGAGGTGACAGGTTAATAATAAGTCACAATGAACCAAAATGTCGGTCACATACACTAAACACCCTACCCCCATCCCGATCCTCCACAAATATTTGGTCACAAATCAACCCTGGAGACCCTACCACCACTATCCTGGCCGTCGCAGCCATACCCACCGCCGCTGCAGCCAGACAACCCAAAATCCCCCAACAACACCAAAACCATCATAAGCCACCGCTACCACCAACATAAATACCACCATCTCCACCACAAATCCACTATATCCGCTACATTCAAAACCAAAATACAGATCTCATCTTAGATCTAAACAACTAAACCACACTACAGTGCCGTCAACACCAAGATCCACCACCACTACCGGCAACAAACCCACTACTAACAGCTATAGAAGAACCAACACGCCCAGCATCATGCCCACCAACCACTACGCCCCCACAAACCCACCACCACGCCCACCACCGACACCAACAAACCCACTGCTCGAACATGATTTCGTGGCAATCCAAGGTTCCGTAGGAGACGATCTCCTCCACACATAATTGATGGTGCACCAAAAGTTATAACAGGAAGCAACGAAGAAACGGGTGCTTCACCTCTTATCAGAAACATGAGATTTACAAGCACTGATAAACTACGACCAAGTTAGTGTTTCGTAAATCGAAATCTAGCAGAGTCTCCATGAGATTGTAGGTGTGCGCAAATTTCAGGCAACATTTGATAAACGGGGTGCTTCCTGTGCTCATCGCACTTGTCGATCGTCAGCTTAGGTGCCGACGAGATGGTGCCAATGGTGGCGGCGACGGGTAGAGAGAGAGAGAGAATGAAAATAATTAGGGTTGAAATTGTGGGGGATTTATTTAAATAAAAATTAATTTAAAAATTATTACGTAAAACCTGATTTATGTAATATTAAAGTTGATTTTAGATTTATGAAAATGAAATCTTAAAAACATGTTAGGCTATAATTTTCTCATATGAGACAAGGTAGTCAAAGATTGCGGCTGATCCATTTTGTAACCGTAAAAATTCTTCCAATAATGTGAAACAAACAAGAGCAAAAAACATGTTCATAAGAGAGTACATTTTTGGTGATGTGGGTTTCTTTGGTGATTTTGTCAAGAGTTTAATAGTCGGCAGGCACCACATCAATTTTCCTTATTGCCACACCATCAGTTCACGAAACTAAATATTTAGGGTGGTGGATGGAGTGATAACAAGAAAAAGTTTAGTGATCGTTGTGAAAGTAGAATGAAGTTCAGTTAACAGTCCGTAACCATGGTATGGATTCAATGATTTTTGAAACAATTCACTCTTCTATATTTATCTTAACTTTAAAGTTATTATTTAAAACAAATTTAAACTATAATTCATTTCTTGAAAGAAATATTATTATATATTTATCAAATGGTTTCATTTGCAATATATAATGCAAATCATTTTTTATTTAATTTTTTTGTTCTTATCGTGATACTAAAAACATAAAAAGTAATATTTATCTGAAGTTAAAAGATTTTCTTATCTAAACTAAAATTAGAAAAAAAAAAAAAAATTGTTTCCAAATCTTCTGGTAAGGGTAAAATAGGAATGTTAACTTTTGCCTAGAGGGGTTACAGTAAATTTATAAAACATGGGTATCTAATATTAGGATAATTATATTCACATCAAAAATTTTATTTCTTACATCCAATTTTATTTGATAGCAATTGTATGTCCAAATGTCCAATGAAATGATGTAAAATAACTTATTTTCCCATCATACATTTTAAAAATAAATAAACAAAAAGTGCGGAAAAAAAATATTTTTCTCTCATTTCAAAATAAGAAAACAAAATATTTTGATATAAATAATTGTTAATTAGAGATGCACTAATTAATTGAATGTTGAAGACAATTATTCAACAGAAAAAAATATGGAATTAATTACTACAATGAGCCAAGAGTAAAAAAACTTAACTGCAATTAAAATATAGTGTAACAAGTAAAAATAGTGGTGTTAATATAACCACCTCTAAGATTATTTGTTAGTTCGCATGTATCTTTGTTATTGTCTCTTTTTCAAATTTAAGAAATGGTTCTATTGACTTCAAAACCCTTTCTAAAATCATTATATTTTTCTTTTAATCGATTATTTAACAAAAAATGGCATAATAAATTTTACGTTGTAATTTAATTTTAACAAATATGTTTCCGTAATTATTCGAATATTATTATAAATAACATTTTAATTTTTTTTTCTTAATATTTTTTTTGTAAAATCTACCTTATCAGATATGCTACCCAACATTAACGTGTTACATGAGTTACTTCAGGGAGGAAGGAAGATCAGCCAGGGGAGAGTTTTAATTTTTGTAAGTATCTTTTTAGATATTTTTACATTATTTAAAAAAAATTAAGAAATAGTAAAAGAAAAATATACCCAGGGGGGTCACGTGACCCCCAACTTTTGAATTTTCTTTTTTATTAAGTCATGTTTGGTATCAATTGAAATCTAAATTTTAATATAAATCAAAATTAACAATTAATTTTAATAACATATTTCATGAAGTTCATAACTGTTTAACTTTTATCAAAATTGACTAAAACAAATTTGATTTTAATCTCCACCAAATAGAGGCAAAATCACAATAAATTTAAATTTAAATTTTTCTCTTTTCTCTTGCTCTTTTTTACTCTTTTCTTCATACATTTTAACAAAATCTTAACCATTCTAATTTTTAAAAATTTGTATGTAATTTCTCAACAAATTATCACATTTACTACAAATCTTCACTTTCCAATAAAATTTTCAAGTAATTAGAACCTAAATTTGCATTTTCTCCTATCAAACTGTGCATAAAGAATGTGTCTAAACTCATTATATTAAATTTAACTTATATTTAATGAATTGTGTTTATTTTTCAAGTAATTAGAACCTAAATTTGACTTATATTTTCAAGAGTTTTTTACGGCATGCATTGCACGCCGTAAAAAAGTATATTCTGTTGTAGTGTGTGTATATCAAATGTGTCTTAACTCATTATATCAAATCTGACTTATATTTAACGAGTTGTGTTTATTTGATTGATTGATTATTAGTATGGAATATTAGTTATATATTTTTCCTTTCGATTAATTAAATTGATTCTTTGTATGAAATACATTATAAGATTTTTAAACGTAAATATGCATTTTCTTGAGATGAACAAAGCATTAATAAAGTGATTTTTCGAAATCAAATGGATGAAAATGATTAGCAAAATATTAATGGAGAAATATTTTTTTAATTGTTAATCTGTAATGTTTCAAGTCAAATATGAATCAATCAAAAATTCAGAACAAAGTATTTGATTTGTACATGGTTTGATTGTGCGCCCAACCTAAAATGTATGCTCCGCTCTATACCATAAATAACAATCTACAATTTTTTAAAACATAAAACATAATTATATTCTTTGCCATCATTGTTCACGAATATTGCAATCAAATCCAAGGGTGTACCGACCCATATAGTCATCTAAAAATTACAAAAAGTTCATTGGAAAACAGCATGGACAATATCATTGGCTTTACGTCAAATGTAATTGCAACTTGCAAGGGAAAGTCTATATATAAAACAAATTCAATACGCACATTAAAATAGCTCTTCATGTGCATGAAAGATGTGAATATTTACTGCATTGACGATCAGCGGCGGACTCAGCACAAAAATCTAGTTTATTTTTCAATTGCAATTGACTAAAAAGCATAGTACACATTGTTAAATCGTAATTCTCAAATCACAACTCAAGACTCATTAATGATAAATTAAGATTCATAATTCAAACAGCAGTGCAAGTGTGCAACATCAATTATTTACCCCAAATAACAAATTCTCAAATTAGTGAAAACACAATTCTCTTTTCAAATTTTCAACGCCAATTCGCCAAATTAATTCACTATTCATACAACATAAATCATGATTTCAGCCCGTAAGGATAGTCATAACTCTTAAATTAAAAAATAACACAAAAATCCAAAAAAAAATGTAGAATCGAAAACTAGTAAAAAAAAGGAAGTTTAAGCCCAAGGCAAAAGGCCCAATTACAAAACAAAAACAAAACGAGGGAAGTTAAAGGCTTTCATCCCATTGAGCCCAACACAGGCAAAAGCCCAATTACAAATACAAAAAATAAAAAAGGAGAAGGAAGAGGAACAGTTTAGAGAATTTGGGTTTGTTTTTGATAAAATGTAATACCCATCAATATATTCACAGATCAAAGCAAAAGCAGGACAAGCACAATTCAGAGAACATGAACAATTGAAGTGCCCAAGGTGTTAATCCACAATACGCAAAATTCTGTTATTATAACAACTACAACCTCACTCAGCCACGCCACTTCTGCAAAAATAGTCGGAGGTACTGGACTAAAGGTGGCATTCTCAGAAATATCTCAGTCGCCCGTCGGCAGCTGCTCTAGGAAGAACACTAAGCGCACTTCCTCCTCCTCCTCCATCTCTTCTTCCCAAAACCCACACCAAACGCCCAGTGCTCTCCACCACCGTCTCCATGAGTCCACTGCCCTCGCCTGCGCGCCGATCTCCTTCTTCCCCCAATGGCACGACACTGTTCCGGCATAGCCCAGCACGCGCAGCCATCTCCCCGGCCGGGTGCTGGGTCCACTACTGTTGACAACGATAGTGTCCAAACTTGGAATATCCAATTGTCTATCAGCTGCAAACCGAATTCCTTCAATAACATCAATACATTCTCGAGGAGATAAAGTTTCCCAAATGGATTTGAAAATAGCAATGACCATTCGATTTTTGAAGCATTTCTGTCTTTGAAATAAAGACTATATTTGGCCATCATTTCTTAAAATTTTATTTTCAACAGTAAATTTCATGAGATGTATAATTTTTTATCAATTTTTTACCATATATTTCACTAAATTTTATCAAAATATACTGAAAATGTAATTGTTATCCAAACCAAATGGGGGAAAACTATTTTCAAGGGTGTTTGTATATAATTTTTTATTATTCACTTTAAAAATTTGAGGGATATATTTGTAAGTACTTCAAATTTCAGGGGGGTAGAAACAATATTCAACAAAACTGGCTATCAAATCAAATTAGAATTTCCACTCAGCTGAGAACATTTGAACTATCGAACGGCACAAAATAACCCATAATTATTCGTTTTACAAATTACTATCACTCTAGAGCCGTAAATCGCTCAGTTCCATAACCCATGGAAGAGCAGCATAATGCAAGTTGTTATCCCCATGTCTAAAGTCCCAGCTCAGATCACCATGTGGACAACCACAAAGGTAAAGAGTCCATGTAGGCAGGAAATTAGCTGGGAGGTCAAAGGAAGGGTCAACAAAGTCAAAATAAGATAAAGATGATATCGTCCGAGGATCCCTACTGAAGCAGATGTTGTCACTGAGCTCCTCCATCCCGCATGAAGCACTAAGGTTCTGAAGCCTGTGGTAGAGGCTCTTCCAAGCTGTTCGAAGCACTATGCTACCAAAGGCTTTCAAGTCAATGCTAACCTTGAACTGTACAGAAGATTTGAAGATTCATGAAGTAATTGATGTATCGTCTGCAAGAGATTATTCAGTATGTCAGTGTCAACCTACTAAGAAAACAGATGATCCTGTGTTAAGTAATAATTGTGAGAGTGGACAGTGATGTGAGGTTTCAGTCCAGGAGATCAGACTACGTGGTTTTTTATCCAACGATCACCACGTCGGCCATGACAGTATAAATAACTCTCTTCATATGAAAAAGGGGTTAGCATCTTTGTAATGAGACAATAAAACACAGACATTATCATTCTCAATGAAGAATAGAGGGGAAGCAAGATTTAGGTAGATTGTTATTTACATGTTTTACAAACACAAAATAACAATGATAAAGACTACAACATAAACACCATCTTTCTATATCTATCCTTCTACATATTCCATAATAGAAAAGAGAGATTTATTTTAGGAAATCTACTGGGCACTCGTTGATAGTGTGATTGCCATCGAAACAAAATTGTCGGAGTCTAAACGTTACCGTCTCTTGCAGGAAAGTGCCTTCCACGTCTTTCTTAATTGGGTTACCATTCCTATTCTTGTAAAAATGTGTCAGATTCGTACTTGATGTGGCAGAGTGGGTTCGATATTTGTCGGGCTCATTTTTTGGGGTTAATAGATTGGCACCATTTGTGGGAATCCATACATTCAACCACGAGCACACGTAAGGGAAGGGCTAGGCTAGAGCTAAAACGTTTGGCTAACAAAAGTTGAGACTCCTTGAAAAAAGGAGCTGTCAAAAACTTAGAACCCTCAAAATAAAGGAAAATTTCACAATAAGTGTTTTGAGAAAGATGAGTTCAAATGATGAAAGTGCACCTAGAAGGACAAGGGCATATCCTGAAGAAGGGGAACCCTCACGAGTTGTCCCAGCTACTTGCCCACGACCTCCTGCACGAAGACGAGAAGGATCCAGAGGTAAAGGTAGGGTCGCAGTAAGGCTTACTAGGAAAATGGCCACAATGACTGCCAACATGAGGAATATAACCCAGCAGAACTTGGCCATGCAAGAAATGCTGATGAGCATGCAAGGACGAGGAGGATACCGCGCCCCTCTATACGCAGCTCCTAAAAATATCTTCCTAGAAACACAAGAATATTATGAGGAGGAGGAGGAAGTTTAAAGCCAAATGGCCAGACATCATTACGCCAGAATGGAGGCTCCTCAGGAAAGAGAGGCCGAAGTGGATGCATCGACTAACTACGCTTCGGAAAGGCCATACGAAGCTCCGTTCAACTTTCCATCGAACTACGAACCAAAAAATAGACCACAGAGGTCGGCAAGCATCTTTGATATGATAAGTCCAGGGTTGCCTAGAAATAGGCAGGATCATTCACCGTAGGCGCCAAGAAATAGGCAAACTTATCCTCCTTCGCCAATGCTTAGAAATAGACAACAAGAGCCTCGCCAAAATAAAGAAATCACTCAATATACCAGGAGGAGCCTCAGGTTCGCCCCCCTAGAAATAGATACGAAATGTGAGACCAGGCTAGAAGTGAAGCAGGTCCTTTTCAACCACCTCCTCAGATTCATCAAAGGGAAGATGAGGATTCAGATGAACCTTAGAGGTCCTGCGACCTAGATGATGATGATGATGATGAGCATTCACCTTTCTCAGAGTCCATAAGGAATGCCCCCATGCTTAACCACTTCACTCTCCCCAAAAGTTTCAAGTATGATGGAAGAGGTGACCCTGCGAAGCATATCAACAATTACAAGACCCATATGAATCTGAACGGGGCCACCCGAGCAAAGAAATGCAGAGCTTTTCACTTGACTCTAAGTAGGGGCGCTAAGGTTTGGTACACGGGGCTACCAGAAGGAAGCATTTGAAGCTGGGCTGACCTTAAAAAGACATTCTTGAAGCGCTTTGCAACAATCAAAGATGGGGAAAGGCATATTCAAAGGTTGTAAGACATGCGACACCAAATGGGGAGACTTTGAAAAGTTTCTTATCTCATTTCACTGATGAAATGACTTATTATGTACAAGTTATCGACAAGGAGGCATTGACTGTACAGAAAGGGAGATTGGACATGAATTTCCTCTTCTGGAGGGACGTGCAGAATAAAGACCTAACCACCTATGACACCCTGTTGGAAATGATAAAGCGTGAGATCCTCAATGAGGAGTTGAAGGACCATAGAAACAAGGCTAGCCAAGGCCTTCCACTACCTCTAAGGCAAAGGGGAAAGGGCCTAACTTTCCATTTGATGGATCAACAAGTGCCCATGAACCATGGACAAGACCTCGCTACCACGACACTCAATGCAGTACCTACCTTAGCCTATGAGGAGGTTAATCTTGGTGCTGAAATGCATCAACAACATCCTTACCCAAGGTACCCACAAAGGGGACGAGGTAGGGAATGAGGCACCGAACCTAGGAATAGGGACGAAGCGCCTAATTACTACTCATATCATCAATCACATGGACATCGCAAGGAGAACTGCTAGGATGTTGCAAGATATCCCCATAACCAGCATCAAGAAAGGGGAAGACGCTCCCTAAGTAACACTTCATATGGGTCCAATTAACAGCCTAGGAACAATAAACAACATCGGCCTAACAGGAACGACCCTCCAAGGGGGAGGAAAATGACACTGAAAGACCCAGAGAGGACTAGAGACAGAGACAAAGCCCTCCACCTAACAATGAACATGAGCCTATCAGAGATATAGACATGATCATTGGAGGCCCTCATATGGGTGGAGAGTCCCGAAATTTACAAATAAATTATGCTAGGAAGACAATTCCACCTATAACTTTCACCCATGAAGACACAGTGGGAGTATATTATCCATATTGTGATGCCCTAGTCATAACGAATGTCGTGGCCCGCAATGGCTTGAAAAGGATGTTGGTGGATAATGGAGTTTGATCAATATCATATTTGGTACCACTTTCGATAAAATGAGAGTTGATCACGAGCTGAACCTAATGAATTTCATGAGAGTTGATCACGAGCTGACCCCAATGAATTTTCCCATGTATGGCTTTATGGGAGAAAATATCATCCCAAGAGGAATAATTACTCTGGCAATAGATATGGGGACGGAGCATCTGATCGCTCGCTATTTCATGGAGTTCCTAGAGTTGACAACTGATCTGCTTACCATGGGGTACTTGGGAGACCCTCTTTAAAGGAGCTATGGACAGTTACCTCAATTCATCACCTGTGCATGAAGTTCCCAACTGAGTGTAGCATTGCCACAGTCCAAAGTGACCAACGGGGAGCTAGAGAATGCTACTCCAACTCCCTAAAGAAGGCAAAACTAAGAACCACCAACGTCATCTTCTTTGACATCGACATGAGCGATCTCCTTGAACAAGAGACTACCCCTGAACAAGAGAAAAATGTCATCATGGTCGAAGCCCCTGAAGAAGAAGGCATCTTCGACACCATACAAGCCCTTGAAGAAGGGAAAGCTGCTGAAGAAGCTGTTTGATTGGAAGAACTGGACCCTTACATCATTGATTACGAACCTCAGGCAACTTCCATTAAGGAATTGGAAACTTTTCTGGCAAACCTTGTAGATCCTTCAAAGTGCTTACATGTGGGAAGCAATTTGCACCTAGAAATGAAAGAGAAGTTGAAAAACTTCTTACTCAAAAACCTCGATATTTTCACTTGGAAGCACAATGACATGGTTGGAATTGACCCAAAGGTCAACTGCCATCACTTAAACATAGACCCAAAGGCTACATCACATAGGTAAAAGCGGAGAGCCCTTAACCCGAAAAGATACAAAGCTCTCAAGGACGAGGTCAAGAAGCTGATTGATAACGGGTTCATACGGAAATCTGTATATCCAAAGTGGGTCTCAAACTCAGTGCTAATAAAGAAGCACAATGGAAAGTGGAGGGTGTGCATAGACTTTTCAAACTTAAAACCAAGCTTGTCCTAAGGATAGCTTCCCACTGCCTAGAACAGATCAACTTGTGGATTCAACTGTTGGGTATGAACTTCTTAGCTTCATGGATGCTTATTTAGGATATAACCAGATTCCCATGTTTTCAACAGATGAGGGGCACACATCCTTCATCACAGATAAAGGGCTATATTGTTACAAGGCCATGCCTTTTGGGTTGAAAATGCTGGAGCCACCTCCTAAAGGTTAGTCAACAAAATTTTTACTGACCTCATTGGAAAGACCATGAAGGTCTATGTGGATAACATGTTGGTGAAAAGCTTAAAGAAAAATGACCGTATCACCTATCTCAATGAAACATTCCAAATCTTACGAAGGTACCTGATGAAACTCAATCACTTGAAGTGTGCCTTTGGCGTATCATCAAGTAAATTCTTAGGTTACATTATTAATCAGAGGGGTATCGAAGCGAACCCTAAAAAGGTCAAAGCTTTGATTGAAATGAGGTCCCCCCCAAAAGCCTAAAGAAGTACAAGGCCTCACTGGCCGAGTTACGGCCTTGAATCGCTTCATTTCCAAGGCAACAGATAAGTGCCTACCTTTCTTCAAAGTCCTTAAAAGAGGAAACAAGTTTCAGCGGACAGAGGAATACGAGGTGACCCTATAAGGGCTGAAGAAGCACTTGGATTAGGTGTCTCTCCTTTCCAAACCGAAGGACCATGAGGTGCTACATTTGTACTCAGTAGTTACCTCCAAGGCCTTAAGTTCGGTTCTGATAAGAGAAGAAGACAACCACCAGCTGCCGATTACTATGTTAGTAAGGCACTCTTAGCAGCTGAAACACGATATCCAGACATGGAAAAGCTAGCCCTCTCCTTAGTAACTGCTTCCAAGAAGTTGAGCCCATATTTTCAGGCTCATAGCATCCATGTACTAACGAATTACCCTCCTCAAGTAAGTGCTTCAGAAACCAGATGCATCGGGGAGGTTACTCAAATAGCCTGTGAAACTTAGTGAGTTCGACATCACTTACAAATCAAGGATAGCCATCAAAGGGCAAGCGCTAGCTGATTTTGAGGTCGAATTCACCCATGTTCCAGAAGTTGAAGAAGAAATAGAACCTTCCGAACCTCAAACATGAAGACTCTCAGCTGATGGATCATTTGGAGATACAGGTTCAGGAGCAGGAATCATCTTGGTCAGTCCAGAGGGACACAAACTAGCCTATGCTATGAGGTTTGGCTTTAAGGCCACCAATAATGCAGCTGAATATGAAGCCCTCCTAGTTGGGCTAAGACTGGCAAAAGAAATGCAAGTAAAGAAGTTTATAATCAGCAGTGACTCATAGCTAGTAGTTAGTCAAGTGGATGAAAATTTTTCTGTCAGGGACAAATTTATGGCGGCATACCTAAAATTGGTGATGAGCTTCTTCTCTTCATTCGAGAGGTTCGAACTAATATAGATACCACGATTCCACAACGCTCATGCCGACGTACTAACAAAGCTGACAAGTAGCAAGGACTCTGAACTACTCATAGTGGTTCCAATTGAGTACCTCCCCAGACTTTCAACAGAGGAAGGTAGAATGGTGATGTGGGTAGAAGATATCCCTATTTGGATAAAGCCCATTACATCTTATCTAAAGGATCAGACCATACTTTTAGGGAAAGAAGAGGCTCAAAAACTCAAAAGAAGAGCTACTAACTTTGTCTTCCAAGATGATGTATTGTATATAAGTGGGTTTTCATTATCCCTACTAAGGTGCATCAGAGGATAGTAGACAAACTATGTGCTTAGGGAAATCCATAAGGGTGTTTGTGGTAATCATGCCAGGGATTGATCTTTAGTACAAAAAGTGCTCAAACAAGGATATTATTGGCCCACCTTGAAAAGGATGCGCAACAGTTTGTCAGGAAATGTGATAAGTACCAATGTTTTGCCACAATTCAAAGCCAACCCTCACAAGAATTGAACGTAGTGTTCAGCCCTTGGCCCTTCGCGAAATGGAGAATCGATCTAATTGGGCCTCTTCCTAAGAGAATGGGAAGTTCTAGCTTCGCAATCGTTTCCATTTATTATTTTACAAAATGGGTAGAAGCTGAACCCCTGGACAAGATAACTGAGGCCAACACTTCCAAGTTCCTTTGGAAGAACATCATTTGTAGGTTTGGAATTTCTCATTCGATTGTGTCCCACAATGGTAAACAGTTTGACAACAAGAGAGTCAGAGAGATGTGCGAGGAGTTGGCTAGTAAGAAGCATTCTCTTCCCCACATCATCCGCAAGCTAATGGACATGTTGAAACTGTTAATAAAACAATCAAATACACCCTGAAGAAGAAGCTAGATACTTCAAAGGGAGCATAGGTCGATGAACTATCCCAAGTACTTTGGACAATCAAGACAACAAGTCAAACTGCCACCAAAGAGACCCCATTCTCCATGTCTTACGGGGCTGAGGCTATGAGCTAGTCGAAGTGGGCTTACCATCTCCTAGGCGAATACACTTCAACGAGATTAGTAATGGTGAGATGAAAAGGTATGGGTTAGACCTCCTTGAAGAAAAGAAAGATGATTCTCAGGTCAGATTGGCCATGTATAAAAGGAAAATGACTAAGTATTACAATTTGAAAATAAAGAAGAGGTCATTTCGTTTGAACGAATGGGTGCTTCGAATGGTGTTCCTACCTTCAAAAGAACATGGGTCAGGGACTTTAGGCCCTAACTAAGAGGGATCATACTACATATGTGAAGAGGTTCGACCTGGAACCTACAGAATCAAAGATATGGATAGAAAGGCACAGCCTCATACTTGGAACGTGGAACATTTACGCAAGTACTATTAATAATGTAAGACATCTTGGATAAACAGTTTTGAATTTACTAAAATATAGCTTTTATTATATTAAATTATGAGTCAAAACTCTCTTCGGAAGGGCCAAACACCTCGAAGATACACCCACAAGAACAAAATGGCCTTACAAAGGTAACAATGTGAACTTATTGTGAGAGGCTTTAGGATGGACAAATCATCCGACCCTATAATGATAATAGCAAAACGAATTGCATGTACTTATACAAATTGTAAATGCAATAAGAGGAGATTCTGAAGCACTAAGAGAGCAAACACATTCGACCTTGACAACATGATTTATCCAGTTTAGTAAAGTATAAAATGGTTAAGGGTCTTCGCATGGCCTATTATTTGAGCCTGATTCTGAACTTATACCTACAGAAGCTGAGTAAGGTATAGACTAGATCAGACTTCCTGATACTTGTGAAATATTTGCGAACTCAACCAATTTTATCGACGTACTTTAACACTGGGTCAAACCCCAAGCGCATATGAGGGTTGGACCCTATCACATGTTAATCCATCATTATTAAGTTGTTATGCATCCGATATTGTTATTAAGTTATAGCTGAAATCAGATCAGAAGTTGTTGTTGAAGTACAACTGTGTCAGATTAAAGTTGACAAACACATCAGAGTCAAACAAAAGCAATAGTAATACAGAAGTTGAATATGACTGAATAAAGAAAACAGATCTTCATTGAATGAAATAACTTATTTACAATAGATAGCTAAAGCATTTATACTTGAAAGAAATACAAAAATGAAAGATACATTTAAGATTGAAAGAGTGGGGACTGAGGAGCCTCAAAAGGGACTATGGCCCCAGGGGCCACTTTTTTGGGGGTAGCTTCCTCGACAGCCTCACCATTGAGGTTAATAACTTGAACTCCCTTAGCAGGTGTTTGAGGTTCATCCTCCTCATCTTCAAGAAATTCTGCCTACTGCTCAGAAGTGTTATGCTAAGTATGTACTTCAAGCCATTTGATAACCTCGATATAGGCGTATCTTCTCCAGTACTTCTCGAAATGATGGTACGCTTTCAAAGTGGAGTTCTCTTTGTTTGCCTTTTCTAAGGCCTCAGCAGCCAACCTTTGACGAGCAACTGAGGTCTCCACTCACTTGGTTAAAGAGACCACCTCGCTCTAAGATAGGTGGACCTCTTTGTTTATAGATTTAATCTCTGCCAGAGTAGAGGTGAGCTTCACAGACTCCTCAATTTTTTTCCTTTCTCAAAGCCTCCACTTCGGCCTTGGCTTTGGAGGCTTCTTCTTTAGCTTTAGCGGCTGTCTCTTCAGCCTGGGTGGCCTTGCTGGTGAACCCACAATTTTTGCTTTGAAAGTTTTTAAAGAGGACTTCAACCTCTACAGGCATACCAAATGACCTCTCCGTTCGAGCTACCATTGTCTCAAAGAAGTCCACAACGTCGTTTTGCTCGATGTAGTTCCGCCACTTCTCCGTCCAGTACTTATGGAATGTGGTGATGGTAGTTTGAATCTCTAGAGAGAGAAGGGCAAAAGCTTTGGAAGCGAGCTCATCAGTTTTAGAAGCTAAAGCCCCCTTTTTTCTGGGGACATCAGAAGTGGTAGACTCGTTGGAGACTCTGGGCCTCTTAGCAGGGACCTGCCTCAGGGGCTCCACGTTAGTTGGTCTTTTTTACCCCTCGAGGCTGTAACCATCGAGATGTCTAACAGCTTTTCCCCTGCTGGGACCTCAGAACTAGGAGGAGAGACGTCATTGGAACTACCCGCCCCATTGGGGATCGGGATCCTGAATTTCTTTTTGGGTTCCTCATCCGCTATCTTTTTTCCCTTGTCTTCCTCCTCTTGATAGACAACTTTCTTACTGACCCTTATCCCTCACCTATTTTCCTCCACAGATAAGGGCCTCATGCTTTTACGGTCAGCTGTCGAGGTAGCGGCCAAGATAGTAACCATGTCAGGTGTGGGGAGTTTCCTCTTCGCGAAGTTGTCTGCTAGGAATAAACACAAAGTCAGGCGAACACAAAGTGTGAAGTAAATGGTGAATTAAAAATAAATATAAGTCAAGTCGTACCTCCTCGAGCCATCGAAAGCTCTTCATAGAAGTGAAGGGAGACAATCAGACGATTGAAAACACGAGAAGAAGATGGTCGACGATAGATTTCTGACAAGGTATCCCAATCACTTCTGTAAAAAATTGAAGCGCTCCATAGACCCTACAAAATGGTCACAACCAGTTAGCAACAATTTCAATAAACTGCAACAAGCAAAATGTACGAATAACACTCACTGGGTTCGGAGTAAGAGGTCGGGACTTTAACATAAGGGACAGTGTCACCCTCACACTCCTGCCACTTCCCCCAACCTAGAACCAGGTCTCCTTCCATCCTTTGATAGATGTAGGAAGACCTAATACAAAAGGAGAATGTGCCCCCCATGGGCACAATGACCTAGGCTGATAAACAGTGTGGAGGACATGGACAGCATGTCCTCACCCAGAGAGGTCTCTTTACAAAGGATATAAGACCCCACTAGTTGAGCCCACGCATTAGGGATGAGCTAGGTATGAGTCAGTCTATACAATCGAAAAAAAAGATAAAGTGGAAGACGAAGCCCACCCTTAAGCAGGAACTCACTAATGGCGACGCAGCCCTACCTCGGATAACAAGCTCGCTCATCAGGAGAGGGGGTTAGAAGTTCTATATCATAGGGAATCGTATATTTTTTCCTAAGGTTCACAAGGTGGGATGGGATTTTGGCTGCCCCCTGGCTATATCGTCATCACCCTCAATATCATCCCTAGAAACTGAAGCGCCTTGCCTAGCCTCAATAGCTCTAGCAAGGTTAGCTGTGTTGGTGACCAAGAAACCCAACTCACTCGCCAACTCACAAATGTCTATGTTCCCCCGGCGGGTTTAGAAAAAGCCATTGATTCTTAGATTAACTTAGAAAAAACTCCCACAATGAACAAGGAAAGATGTAAAAAACAACAGATTACTTACGACTGTAACAAAGAAGCTCGAATAAAAGAAGAACACTGGGAAGGATTTCGAGAGTAAGAAAATTGGAAAAGTTGAAGAAATAACAAGGCAAAGATTCGTACAAAAGTAGAAAAATTCCTTTCCAAAGACCTATGCCTTTTATAGGCAGACCTACTTAATCCCAGCCATTAGATCTTGGTCCAGGTCATCCAACCGTTCATTTTCTAGAGTCAATCTGAGCTACCCACCACAACTGACGCTTCGACTTCAAAGTCCCAGATTAGGATGTCTGACACACGCATCCTCGTGCGTCTAGGAAAGAAAGAGGAACGTGGGGGAACAACATCATTGCGCATTAAATGTGATGACGGTTGCGTGTATTAGAAGTTGTACCGCCCCAGCTATTTTTATTGGAAAGGTACCACGACATCAAATCATTGAGGCGCCATGATTAGGGGCGCCTCGTATTTCTCTAAATTGTTGGAAAAATAACAAACCCATTGTAACTATTAATCTGAAGCTATTTGTAGCATCAGACCCTATCAAGCTCTAAAATGAATGAATGCACTTCAGTTCTGAGGAGACGCCTTGGATCTATAAAGGCACTTCAAACATAATAGGGAACCTCAAATATTAGGAGACGAACCTCCATAAGAACATCATTCTCCCTAAAGAATCACACAATACTTGAAGTCCATGCATTATATAAACAATCATGCATAGACTTGTGGGACTATTGTTATCCCCCAGGTAATCTTCAAAATGCATCTCTTCCAATTATATTTAATACTGATGATAAATAGGGAATCATATATCCCCACTGTGAAGCATTGATAGTATGGAATGTAATAGCTCGTAACGGCCTAAGCCACGTGCTTGAGGATAATGGTAACTTTGTAAATATGTTGTTTGAAAGTGCTTTAGTCCAAATACAGGTGGATCATCCCTAGATAACCATAACTGAAACCCTTTTAAACTTTACTGGAGATGGTCTAATCTCAATAGGACAGATTACACTAGAAATAGAGGTAGGTCGCCAACTGTATTCAACGAGTATATAGAATTCTTAATTATTGATAGTGGGTTCGTATATAATGGAATCCTCGAAAGGCTCGCCTTGAAACAATTGAAGGCCATCACCTATGTTAAAATCTGAAACTCCAAAAGGGATAACCAAGTTCAGGGATAATCAGGTAGCTACACGGGAGTGCTACATCAGTGCCTTAAGAAAAGCATCCCCAAGGGCTCATAGTCAATACTTGACAATTGAAGGGAACATGGTTGATAAATCTCATTTAGGAAAGTGAATATCTGATACTATGAAGGATAGGTTGAAAAACCTAACTGTCAGTAATGGTTAAACCAAAGTTGGACCTAAAACAAGGCCACACTAGTTCTGTGAACAAAAAACTGAAAGGCTAATTTTTTTCTGCCTACAACGATTCTTTGAGTAACGGTGAGATTCTTTCTACCAGCAATGATATAACTGAATGCAAGGTCCATCCCACTAATAAAACCTTGTTTATAAGCGAACCTAATTTCGTCAAGGGAGAGTTGAATTAAAATCCATTCACCAAAAAAGCAAAACTGTATAGGGCGAGTTCATGTTCACCCTCAATAAGAAATTGTCATGACAGAAATCTAATGTAGCTACATAAGAAAAATACTTGTAAATGAAAATAACAATAGAAGTTATTTTAATAGTATGTTTCACGATACACATTGTATGGTGCGTATTTCAAAAGTTACATTACGAAATTATCTACATACAATTACGCGAAATTTGGCCGAAGGCCAAAAATAAACAAACAACTCACAAAACTGAAACACGAGGCGATATTGAATAAATAAGCAAAAAAAAAGTGATGCAAACTCGTGCAAGACAAGAGCAAATAATAAAAGATTAAAACGGTACTAGAAAAATATGCTCTTCCCAACCAAATAAAAGGCTAAACTGATCTTGTCCTATCAAAAGTAAACACCAACTGGCTCTGTTGTAGCAGGAATCTCGGGTAGGTAGATTTATTTGAGAATCTGCATGCCAAAGAGGCTAGTAGATAGACCTCGAAAGGCTAGATGTCACTTACATCCCCTTCACAAACTTCTAAAAAATCCATGTTCCATTTAGGATGAAAATTCTTTATAATATTGAGAACTTTATTTCTCTTTTCCTGCCTGGATTCTTCAAAAATTTTGGCATATAAACTCTCTTTTTTTACAACTGCAGATTCCACGGTAGAAGGTTTTATCTCATTGCTTTCTAACTCTTTATGGAGCAAAGTCAATTCATCCCGCACATCTTTAAGATCTTTTATTGTAAGAAAATAATAAACTTAAACCATTTGAAGTTCATCCTTCAGTGTTGTAGTTCGGCAACCTATTTATTTGGCATAGGCTCAGTTGTCTATCTTAGTCTGCGTTAAATCTTTGGAGAGTCGTATAATGTCAGCTAGCAAAGAAACTTCTATATTAGCATAACTCTAAAACTTTTAAACGTATTTTTAAATCATTTTCAGACTTGCTCACTCACCATTCTCTTGAGTAAGCAATAAAAGAAAATCAAAAGGAATCTAGTTTGGCCTCATCAACAAAATCTAGCTTCCTTTGGAGTGTGATGTGATCTGGACCAAGCTCTAAAGGGTCGAAGATTCGGAGTGCATTGAGAAGAANAATCTAGCTTCCTTTGGAGTGTGATGTGATCTGGACCAAGCTCTAAAGGGTCGAAGATTCGGAGTGCATTGAGAAGAAGTCAAGGTCGAGTCCGGGAAAAGAGTCGGGGTTCAAATCAAGCTAAAGAAGCCATGTCATCAAGGGATCGAGCAACAAAGTACAAAATGACGAAGACAACATGCCGAGGAACAAGTTTCATGTTGCATTGGGAAGGCAGGATCAAGTTTGGTGAGTTGGATTCAAGATTTGAAAGGTATATGAGAAAACGAGCATCGTGGATAAAAACGGGCATAATTTTCAACTCGATTGTTGAATTTTCGCCCATGAGTACAACTCGAAATATCATGAAATTTTGTACAAGTCTATGCAAGCAAATTGCACTTTCGAGTTTGCAATTGCACAGAAACATGTCGAAAAGAATCTGCACGGCTGAAGATGGAACATGGGATACTGGCGTCCCTGCACCATTGGAGGGCGCTCCTGCACCCAAGTAGGCATCCCCATGCCAACTGAAAGCTTCAAATGTGTTTCTTACCGAGGCTAGGATCGCTCCTGTGCCCACAAGAAGCGTAGCTATGCCCTATGTTTCCATATATTGATAGAATTCTAATATATTACGAACTCTAGTAATTGAGGCAAGATATTTCTGGATTATTTCGTACTTTCTAGGGTTTTTCCATACTTCAGTATAAATAGGTTTTATATTTCATTGTAATAGAGGACTTTTGATAAATTATTAATTGAGAGGCTATTGCTTTCCCTTGTTCTTCAATTGAACAACAAATCGAACTTATCAAGATCTAATTCGTGTGGCATTCAAAATATCGGATCGTGGGTTCTTCATTGTGTAATCAAGGGGTTCAACATATCTTTGTTATCGTTGGATTTTTTGGTTCACTTCATTGGGTTCAAGTCCAAAATCGGATCTAACTGGCGTTCTTGGGTTCCGCATCAATCTAGTTATGGGTTTCGTAGTCATCGTTGCTACGGAGTTTGTATCAGTTGGTATCAGAGCTTTGGCTCCAATTCTATCATGTTATATCCTTTATTTTCTTGTTGAGTCAGTAAATTTCATCTTTTTCGTAGTTTCTTCGTGTTCTTGAGTCGTTCTTCGTTTCCAATCCCTAGATCCATAAATTTCTTGTTGGTTGTATAATCTTGTGTTAAAAAAAAGTTACTGTTCATCGTGGTTACTGTTTATCCGTGAAGAAAATATTGTTCACGTACTATACTGTTCATCTGTACAGAAGAAAAAAAATTGAGGTTTGGTTGATTGATTTACTACCAACATTCTACAAACGTCGGGTCATCCAATTTGTTTTGTCATCCATTTTGTTCTTGTGTTTTTCCCATTGTCATTCCAAAATTTTTATACTCCTCTTGAGTCACAATCATCCACACATTCAGTTTTGAAGTCACAAGTTTGATCCGGTGAGTTTATTGTTGTCTTTAGAAGCACTTGGTGAAAGCATTGAGTGGTAAATGGCAGAGGGTGAGACTATTAGAAGGTAAAATCCAATTGAATGATTCTGATTGAAATTTGGTGAGGCAAAAATTGAGAGAATGTCAGACATGGAGGGTTCAAATTCCAGCCAAAACGATAACCAGGTCAATATGCAGAGTGACATGATGGATAGGTTTGAACGGTTATTGATGGCTATGGAAGCAAGGATGGAACAATTGAATACTTCAATAAGAAATCTTTGTAAGGAACAACCAGCGAAAGTACCTCACGACAGGGGAGCGGGTAGGCGAGTTCCTACGATGGATGAACATGAGATCGGTAGT
>CAIGRQ010231990.1:0-11614 GCA_903798375.1 Fraxinus sp. D2006-0159 | reverse complement strand
GAAAAATAATAGTAGAATTTTTACGTGCATGCTTCTATTCTTTTCAACCTTTCAAAATCAATGTAAGATTTTTTTTTGTACAAGTGATTTGTTTCCGTATACTTTTATACTTAGTAATTTAAGCATCAATTGTCAATGGATCTTTGGGTTCGACCTAACGAAATATGAACTCTATTGGGTTCTTTATAATGAAATGTGAAATCCTCCAGGATTTCAAAATAGTACTGATGTGTGTCTCGTTTGGCTATCGATATACTTCATAAGAAATATGATATAAAATGACTATTTTATTGTTATATAATTATGTATGAAAACTGCATATATCTTATCGGGTATTTTTTAATACTTACTTTTAAAACAATTTTATAGGTTAATTCAGGTCGAATGGATTTGAAGTAGGATGGTGATGCGGTTGCCAAGTGGATGGAAGGAAAAAAAAAATTAAGTTTTTTTGACTTTCAATTTATTAGTTAATTTAATTCATTCAAAGACACGTTATTTAATAAATTGAGTGATTATTTTTTTAGATACAATTTTCTTGACATAATTTATGAGCATTTCAGTTATTTTATTACAAAGATATTTATTTTTATCGTTATGCATTTAACGTAAAGAAAAGTAAGTATTTGGTAACACAACGTAAGGAAAAGTAATTTTTATTGTAGCCATGTGTGAGATGATAAATGTTGATTTTGATAGTGGCAATCTTTTTGTGATTTGGATAAAATTTAATTGTAACCTTAATTTGGTTTTTATAAAGTTCAATAGTAATCATAATTCTATTATTTGAAATCAAAGCTTATCCAAATTCCTTGTATCACACAATTTTTCAATTCTTGTTTCACACATACTCAATTGAGAATTTCAACTATAAATACTGCAAGAATTACCATCATTTTACCACAGAAAATAAAGATAGCCACGAGAGAGAGAGAGAGAGAGAGATGAAAAATTATAGAAAAATAATAGTAGAATTTTTACGTGCTAAGTTTTATTCTTTTCAACCTTTCAAAATTAATGTATGATACTTTTATGCAAATGCCAAATGGTTTGTTCCCGTATAAAAGACGATTCTCCTCGCCTCTTCTCCAATGTACTGGTGAAGAAGAAGCCAACTAGCACATGTGCACAAGGTATTAAGATAAGGGTGCTATTGGACAACTCTTAAGAAAGGTGCACTTTAGTTTGTGAGGAAGTGTGATAAATGTCAACGTTTCTCCATAATTTAGAGACATCCTTCTCAATAACTAATTGTGGTTTTGAGCCCCTGGCCATCTATTAAATGAGGAGTTGACCTCATAGGGCCCCTGCCGAAGGGAAAGGATAGTGCTAGCTACGCTATTGTCGCCATTGATTGCTTCACCAATAGGTTGTAGCTGAATCCTAAAAAAAATCATTGAGGCAACCACTTCCAAGTTTATCTGGAAGAACATCATCAGTTGATTCGAAATTTTCCATTTTCTTGTATAATACAATAAGAGGTAGTTTGACAACAAGAAATTTAGGGATTTGTGTGAAGAGTTAAGAATTAAAAAGTCTCATCGCCCCCATTACCCTAAGGCAAACGACAAAGTGGAAGCAATCAAGAAAACCATCAAGCATACCCTAAAAAATGAGCTTGATGTATCAAAAAGGGCCTGGGTGGATGAGTTTTCCCAAGTACTATGGGAAATTCATACCACGAGTTGAACTGCTATAGGAGAGACCCCATTCTAGGGCATATGGAGTTGGGGCTATGTGCCATGTTGGGGTTGGATTGTTTTCGCCTGGTCTTTGCATTTTAAATAGATATTAAATGACGAGTTGAGGTGATGTGAATTGAATTGAATTTCTTGAAGAAGGGAAGGATGATTCCTAAAAGAAGCTCGTCTTTTATCAAAAGAAGATGGCTCGATACTACAACGCAAGGATAAGAAAAAGTCATTTAATAGGAGAGACCTTATATTGAAAACGATTTTCCTGTCTTCTAAAGAGCTAGGTGTGAGAACATTGGGCTTCAATTGGGAAGGCGTATACCACATATGAGAAGAGCTAAGGCCTTGCACCTATAGAATTGAAGACTTGGATGGAAATGCACAGCTCCATACTTAGAATGTTGAATATTTTAGAATGTACTACCGGTAGGCATGGCCCATCTATCTGGCTGGATGTTCTATCACAGCTTATGTAATTATTCTATCAATGAAGATACTTTTTACATCTGTCAATTCATTCTTATTTAAACTCCTTCCATGAATGGATTAGACATCATGGATGAAATCTTTGCAAAGAAGAGCCACCCCTTGCAAAGAATGTTATCCACCTCAAAAGGAAAGTTATGAAGCACCCTTATAGAGCCAACCTTGAAACCTACAAGGCGAGCCCCTTCCATGGATCATGGATGGATCAAATATCATGGAGGAAGTTTTTCCACAAAGAGCTACCCCCTTGCAAAGAATGTTATCCACCGTGAAAGGAAAGGTATGAAGTAACCATATGGGTCAACCTTGAAACCTACGAGGCGACCCTCTTCCATGGATAGATCAGACATCATGGAAGAAGTCTTTCCACAGAAGAGCCACCCCCTTGCAAAGAATGTTATTCGCCTCAAAAAGAAAGGTATGAAGCACCCATATAGGCCAACCTTGAAACCTACGAGGCAAACCCCTTCTGTGGATGGATTAGATATCATGGAGGAAGTCTTTACATGAAAGAGTCACCCCTTGCAAAGAATGTCATACGTCTCAGAAGGAAAGGTACGAAACACCCTTATGGGGCCAACCTTGAATCCTACGAGGTGAAGCCCTTTCATGGATTAGACGTCATAGAAGAAGTCTTTCCTCAGAGAGCCATCCACTTGCAAAGAAATTTAAATAATCCTATGAAAAGTCTCTATTAGACAAAATCACATCATATGTTAGTTTGTAGCAACCTACGTAGACTAACTCATCTGGCAATGAAACAACGTTATTATACAAGAGAAAGATCAGGTTTTGCATTGATGACAAACCCTTCATACTAAGAAAATATTTTAAGAAGGTTCATGTTAGTTTTGCGACCCTGCATGAAGATTAACTGGGACAAATGAGTCATTAGAAGGATAGGTACTTAGTTAAATAACCCAGTTGATTCGATGAGGTTATTCTGGAACTGCCCCAGGCCATTGCATTATTTTTCTTTGAGAAATCGATATGGATTATTAATTATCACTCAGTTCAGATTCAAGTATCAGGGTATCAGTTTGAATTGTTTGTTGAGGCATCAACACTAGTACAAATTCAGAAAATTAAAACAACATCAACTGTATACGAAAAAAAATTCTTTATATATTGAAAGCAAGTTGATTACAAGAGGAAAAGTGCCTTAGAAGTTCAAAGCTAAACAAACACAAAGAAGAGCCTAAATCTAGAAATAGCATCATCCTAGTGAGGTTGCAGCTGGCCTTCCTCTAAGTCTTCAACTGAATCTTCAACAACATCATCTGCCAGGATTGATGGTTCTTCTGGGAAAAACTCATCCCTTATTGCAGCCAGTCCACTCGGGGGTACATTTCAGCTATCTTTTTAAAGACTTCATTATACGCGACCTTCCTCCAGACGTACTCAGCCATTTTATGGAATGCTCCAAGATTTGTTAATAGCTGCCTCCCCCGTCCCACTCAACTGTTACTTTAGACTAGCAACCTTAGCAGTCAGCTCCCTCTTTTCCTTATTTGGTGCCTCCAAGGCCGACGAAGCTATCTTTTGCATGTTGTTAGAATTCTCAACTCGCTTCATCATGGCGTTTACTTTACTCTTGCAAAGGAGTCCCATCTTTGACTTTGCCTCAGTATGCCTTACCTTGAAGGCCTCTATGACTTCATCAATAGTAGAGGCCTCAACCGTCAGCCTTTTTACTTCTATCTCTACATTAGCTGTCTTTTGGAAAAAAAAACTACTTATTCAGCCTCTTGTAACCTCCTCATGTCCATTTAGGCATTAAGAAATAAGCCTTGTGAGCGAGACTACAGGGTGAGGCCAGTTTCAACTATATCAACCGAGTCATAGGTCTAGACCTACGAAGAATACTTATCGGTCCAATATTTATAATGAACTCTTGTAGTTTCCTTGACCTCGGTCGGTAGCATCTCCACAACTGCTGGGGCTATCTAATCAGACCTTCATCCCAAGAAGTCTTGGGATTTTCCTTCAGAAGCTCTTCCTTTAGCCACCTCATTATCTCTCTCCCTTCTAATGAGGCCAGTCTCCTCCTAAGCCTACTCCTTGACATCAATATTTTTTATGGGAAAGATGGTGTCTATCGCAATGGGCTTCTTTAGTGACTCATCAATAGTAATTGGCGTTTGGAGGAAGGATGAGGTTAGATGTTCTTTGTTACAGTCAGTCGTCTTACATGAGTCTTCTTCCCCTGAAGCTCTGCTTTTCCTTCAATTTCTTCTCGAGAGAGGAGGCGGGTTCAACTTCTACAAATGAGATAGCTCGTTCCTTTGATGTTTGTAAGTAGAGGTGATGGTACTCATGAGCTTCTTCTTCATCTTCATCTAACCAATGTACCTCATAAAGAACATGTTCAATTTAACGTATTCCTTACTATCATGTTGCTATGCAAAAAAAAAGGTGTTGAGAAATTTACAAGCAAAAAATACACAGGTATCAAGGCCATTTACCCTTAGTAGCCATCAGTGAATATAAAAAAAATTGAGCTCACTTTACTACAACATTCTTGTCAGACCTCTTCTCAATAGGCAGCTCATAGATGGCTCTGACAACAACCCACTCTGTCAGCTTAAGCTCAAAGTGATTGATTGCAGCTACATAAAACTTAAATTAGCAAAATGGCTAAGGAAGGAAACAAGTAATTGATGCTCTTGTTAATAGAAACTCACTATACTCATGATACCAGGTCGGCACAGTTATTTCTGGGACAACATCACCCTCTACTATCTGCTAAAGATCTTCTCAATAGGTGGCTCATAGTTCTTTATTGAGGTCGTAGTATCCCAGATGAAGGTTAATGCATGCAATACCACCCTTTAAAGTCCTCTTGTAGCTCTAATCTTGTCAAGTGCCTCATTTGTTCGTTCAATTTCATGATCCAAAATTCTATTCTCTCCAACCTCATCCTAATAGATAAGGGATCTACACTTCCTACCATAGAGAGCTTTATATGGGGCCATTCTATAATGGACTGAAAGCTGTTGTTGTAAGGAAACTCTACTAATGGTAGATGTGTCTCCCAATTACCGCTAAGATCCAAAATGCAAGCCCTCAACATATCTTCAAAAGTTTGAATGATTCTTTTTTATTGTCCATCCATATGTGGATGATAAGCCGTGCTGAACTTCGGTTTCATCCCTATTGATTCTTGTAAGCTTCTCCAAGATTTTGATGTGAACCTTGGGTCTCTATTGAAAACAATGGTGATTGGGACTCTATGCAATCCGACTATCTCTCTAATATATAATTATGCGAGCTATTCCATAATGAAATTTGCTTTGATTGGCAGAAAAATAGCTGACTTTGTCAAACGATCAACCACTACCCAAATAGCATTGTGACCTCTTATTAACCTCGAAAAACATACCACAAAGTCGATTGCTGTGTGTTCCCATTTCCATTCTAGAATATCCAATGGTTTCAAAAATCCTGATGGCCTTTAATGCTATGCTTTGACTTCATAATTGACAATACATTTCTCCACGAACACACCGAATCCTCTCTTCATGTTTCTAGACCAAAATGTGTTTTGAAGATCATGATACATTTTCGTACCGTATGGATGTACAGCATACGAGGTGGAGTGAGCCTCTTCCAACATCTTATTTCTTATACTTTCAGCCTTAGGTATACAATCTTTCTTTAAAGGTCAGTACTTTATTTACAGATATTTTAAATCCTAACTATTTGATTGTACTAACATTAACCTTAATCTGTTACAAAAATGGATCATTATCCTGTGCTTCGTTGATTCTATCTTTTAAGGTAGGTTGAATCATTAATGCCTGTACTCTCATTGAAGTTTGAGTCGGTGGTGTGATGACTTCTAATATCGATTTCTCAATGTCTTTTATCAAATGTTCTTGTACAATGGGTAAAATTGCTAAACGATATACTGCCTTCTTGCTACGAGCATTTACAAGCACGTTAGCCTTACCTGGATGGTAAAGAATTATGTAGTCATAATCTTTCACTAAGTCCAACCATCTCATTAGTCTTTTATCTGGTTCTGTCTATGCGAAAAAGTATTAAGACTCTTGTGATCTGTAAAGATATTATACTTCCCTCCATACAGATATCTTTAAGGAGTGAATTATCGCTATCAACTCTAAGTCGTATGTTAGATAGTTATGTTCATACTTCTTCAACTATCTCAAGTCATGAGCAGTTGCCTTTTCGTATTGCATCAGAACACAACCCAAGCCTTGCTTGGAGGCGTCGCTATAAATTACAAACCTATCAAAAACCTCTAAGTAGCATCAATATAGGAGCCGAGATTAACCTCTACTTAAGTTCCTAAAAACATTCTCCACACTTTTTCATCCACTGAAACTTTACGTTCTTTCTAGTCAACTGAGTCATTGGCCTTGCTATTTTTGAGAAGCCCTCAATAAATCTCATATAATATCTAGCTAATCCTAAGAAACTGCGAACTTTACCCACACTAGATGGTCTAGGCCAATTAGTAGCTGCTTCTACTTTCATTGAGTCTACCTCAATTCCTTGGGTACTAACCACATGACCAAGGAAACCTACGCAATCAATCCAAAATTCGTACTTCTTGAATTTGGCATATAAATTCTCTTTCCTCAATGTTTCAAGCACCACTCGAAGTTGTTCCTTGTGCTACTTCTTATCTTGGAGTACACAACTATGTAGTCAATAAATATTATAATGAATTAGTCCAAGTACCGATGAAATACTAGTTTCATTAGGTTCAAAAAACTGCTAGGGTATTGATCAAACCAAAAGGTGTGACATTGAACTCATAATGTCCATAACGAATCTTGAAAGCAGTTTTTGGTACATCACTTGATTTGACCTTTAGTTGATGTTACCCCAACCTCAAGTCGATCTTAAAAAACACCTTTGCACCCCTTTGTTGGTCTAATAAATCTTCTATTCTTGGAAGTGAGTATATATTTTTGATGGTCATGTGAATCGTAAATTCTACCTGCCTATCAGTGGGATGCCAGCTAGGTCTTTTGAAAATACATCCAAAAAATCTCGCATGACATTTATATTATTAATGGTTGCTACTGTATGTTAGGAATCGATAACATTAACTAAAAATCCATGACATGGCTCTTTTCTCAACATTTTCTCCACTTGAAAAGTCGATACAAGGTGAGGTAGAGACTTGAACTTTGTCCCAAAGAAACGAAATTCTTCGTCTCCCGGCCTATATATAATACTTCTTTATCGTGATATCAAATGGTCACATGATTGATTCCTAACCAATCCATGCCTAATATAACATCAAAATCTTTCATATCTAAAAGGTATAAGTCTGAATGTAGTACCTTTCTGTCAATATCTAACTTTAAGCCTTAGTTATCTGATTTGTGCAGAGAGTTTTACTTAGGTATATTCCTAAAGAATAGGTGTAAAGTCAACCTCATCCCATACTTAAGATTGCTTTCCTTACAACCACGCACCACTCCTTGGGGAAACATGCTTGGTAGTTTAGGGTCGTGATGAACTCAACTGTATCGGGGATCCTATAACGCTCCCTGAAGGTTTTTAGTTCACTTTCCTCTATATAGGTCTATGGTGCCCACTTGTATCATCCAGGCACTATGGGAGCCCCTATTACCTCTATAATCCTCTCAATAAGAATTATTGGAGGCATAGTAGCCTCGTCGCATAGCAAACTTCCTTGAGGAATCATTTTTGGTGTTTTGTTTCGAAAAAGAGGCCATCTTATAAATTTTTAGGTTAGAAAATTGAAGAAAAATGGCTTGTCACTTACATAAATATCAAACAAGATGACTAGAAGGTGGAACTCTAACTTTTCATCCAAAAATAATGCAAAGGTTTTTCTACTTTCTTGAAAGTTTTTTCTGCAAAGTAAAAGGCATAACAAATGGTTAAAAAACCTTTTTTATAGGCAATCAAAACGAACCTCAACCATCAAATGAGCATCACTCAATCTGAGACGTACATCTATGCCTTTGATCTAAAACATTAAAACAAAAGGCACCTATCCAAATTTGAATGGACGATCTAGATCATATCGTGCTTAGCACTCACCAATGGATTGCGTTGTCTCTACCAGCTGTAATAGACTATCATCATTGCCCATTTAATGACATGTAATACATGTATTGAAAAAGAAAAACTGCATCAGTGCCGTATCTTTGAAGGGGAAAAGTTTCCAAATCATTGTAGCACGCGTCCCATCACTATTTTTTCATAGCTATGCTTCGAGTCTGCCAAAAGAGCCTATACAGGCTTCAACTCCATCAACATGCTGGTTCTCTTAGCAAGGGCCTTACCTTTATAAATTTTAGCCTTATCTCAAGCTTCAAATCCATCAACAGGCTCGTTGTCTTAACAAGGGTCTCGCCTTTCTAGATCTCAACCTTATCACAGGCTTTAACTCCATCAACAAGCTCACCTTTGTGACTTGCAACCTTATCATAGGCTTCGACTCCATCAACAACCTGCCTTCTTAATAAGGGCCTCGCATTTAAGAATTTCGACTTTATCATATGCTTAAACTCTATCAATAGACTTAACCTCTAAACAAGGGCCTTGCCTTTACGAATTTCAGCCTTATTACAGGCTTCAACAGGCTTGCCCTCTTAACAAGGGCTTTACCTTTGCGATTTTTAACATTATCACATGCATCAACCCCCATCGGTAGGCTTGTCCACTTAATAATGGCCTCGTCTTTATGACTTGTAGCCTTATCACAAGCTTTGACTCCGCTAACAGGCTCGCCTTCTTAAATGTAGTTTAGCCGAACCCCCTTGAAGAGACTGAATACATATGAAAGGCCAAATCCATTTCTTGGAGTAGACCCCATATGGAGAACCTAACCCTCTTGATGGAGCCTGGTTAAAAAGGGCCTAGCATAAGATCTTTTTTGCAATCCTTAGTAAGTGATTGATGTGATAATTTACTGTTGTCGTCACCCTATTAAGTCATCTATCAAGTCTACGCATTTTCTCAGACTCATGGGCAACAAAATGGTATAAGCATTAAATGTTTATGATAAAGAAATATTACAGAAAATTGCGTATCGAATTGCACTTAAATACAACTTTGAGTTTAAAGTGAGGAAATCAAACAAGTCATTGTTGATAATTGTGTGTGCCGATGAGAGTTACCGTTAGAATTTATGAGCAACGAAGATGGACACGAATGAGTTATTTGTAGTTCACAATTATACATGGAAACATACTTGCGAAGTGAAAATTTGTCAAAAAGATCACAGGCAATCCCGAGCATAGTTTATTGGTCGATAGATAATGCACAAGTATCAGGACTGTATCAGGACCCACGGACGATCTACGAATCTTCGAACATCATTAACAACGTTCGTCGATAGTACGGAGTGTCATGAGCTACCAAATGCTAAAGAATGCGCATTATAAGATTTATGGGCTCGATCGAGGAGAGTTATGCTAAATTGGCCAGGTATTACCATAACATGGGTATAAATAATCCTGACTCGGCATTTTTTATTGAGATATAGGGTGAGAATTGCTTTAAGTTTTTTTCAAAGCTCTTGGACAATGCATTCGAGGATTTCGAAATGCAATGCGATCCCTAATTTTAGTCGATAGTACAACTTTGAAAGCTAGATACGAAGGCAAGTTAATTATTACTACATGTCAAGATGCCAACATCCAAATTTACCCTCTTGCATTTTGGCAAAGTTGATAGAGAGAATGATTTGTAAATGCATTGGTTATTCACAAAGCTGAGGGAAGTAATTAGGAAGTTGAGGACCTTTCCTTTGTAACTAATCTAGGACCATCTATGATAAATGGTATTGCATGGGAAGTGCATGTACCATATACAAGGCAACCAGAAGATTAAGTATCGGGGCAAAGACATCATTTCATTATTCAGGAGAGCGGCCGAATTTTAGTGTTGAATAGTGTAATAAATTTATGGTGAAAATAGGAAGTAAATCATTCTCAGTATAGGAATATCTAACAAAAATGGGAATTGGATATTGGATGCGATCACCTTTTTTTAGGATGTCGATACAACTTGATGACGTCAAACAATGCTGATTCTCTTAATGCATTATTCAAGAAGGATCGAGAATTACCAATCCTCGCAATGATTGAGAAAATTCGTAACAAGATGCAACAGTGGTTTCACAATCAATGTATGAAATCACAGAGTTGCACAAGTGTACTAGCCCCAGCTCACAATTAAACAAATAATTAAATATATAATATTTATGGATCACAATTGAATTCATACAAATCGCACACTAACTTACTCCTCCAATTTTGTATCCATGATTGGTTGATTCCATCTAACTTATGTGATATACTCAAAAATTCGATATATTTTATTTTGAACATGCCACAATCGTGTTGCAAATAAATAATAATATGTTAGTTCGGTACTATGTAGCTAAATACTAAGTTTTCAAATTAAAAAATTATAATTACTTACGATTTCGACTGTCTCGCCGTCGTCCTATCCGCACGATAGCTAGTTTTTCCTGCATAATCACCCACGCTCGTCTAGCCATCAAAGAAACAATCACAACTATAGGTTCTAGGTGAAGCTCAAGCTCACTTGTATCAGACAAGAATGATCAGAGTCGTACATATATATAGTGGAATCAGCAAAGTAGAACTCCATGGCAAAGCAATGATTATTCGCGATCAATGGAATGTACATATGCATACAACTCTCCCATGACAATCCCCCGACACTTGACCACATCCATATTACCCACTCGAGCATATATTCGGGGACTGTGTACTCATTACCCATAAGTTAAAGTGACTGATACTCAGTGGTAAGGAACGTAGGAGCTCGATACTCAATATGACTCGGCCAGGAATGTTGAATGATCTCGGATATCTTTGAAATCGATCACACAACAAGTCCATAGAGGTCGATGTGCCACATCTGAAAACACCAATAAAAAAAATAGAGGGAATTATTTATTCAATTTGTTGCATTTCTAATAGATATATGTATGTTATAAAAACTCAATATACTTTGCTCTACTTTAGCAATAGAAGTAATCTTGAAAAAACAAGAAGGTTCGATTTTCACGTAAACTACAAAATAGAACTCGTGTTAAGTACTCAACAATAACAAATAAAGTAAAGACTTATCTAGAGAAAAAGCAAAATTGGAAGCCAAAACATGAAACTCAAAAGGAAATCACATTCAACTTAGGGAGATCATTCTTGCAAAGGGACAATTGAATGCCTTTTAATAGTCATGGATCTCAAGAAAAAATTCAGCGTATGGAAACTTTTACATGAAAGCTGACCTGGTGAGATTTTTATCCAACAACTAAATAAACAATTTCCACAATTGTTTGCTTTGACGTATAGAGCACCATTTCTGGAAAAAAAAAAAAAATCAGGAAAATTCCAACATAAAAAAGCCTTCTACAAATCTTTTTCGATGCAAGTAAACATGCTTTA
>CAIGRQ010231966.1:0-17787 GCA_903798375.1 Fraxinus sp. D2006-0159 | reverse complement strand
CTCCGAACCATCTTTTGAATATTTGCAACTTAGTCCCTGAACTTTGATTTATCTCCTTTTTGGTCCTTTTTCACCATTTTTCTTCCATTTTCTTCACAATCTCCAATGTTGACCTACAAACAAGATTTGTAACCAATTTAGCCATGTTTCACGCATATAACGATAAATATCCAAGTTAAACTCATGAATTAACCGTGTAAAATACACTCCTATCAATATACGAAGAAAAAACATCAGCTCAGGATTTTGTTTAATCTTAAGTTATTTTACTATTCTTTTCTATAAAATTTTTGGTTCTTTTTGGGGTTGAAGTATATCTTTTGAGGCATTTATAGTGCAGGAACGTTCATCTACAGATATGTTCTATTGAGATTGCGTTATCTCATGAATGAAAGTCTCCAATAAACAACTTACAAATATACTCATTACCATCTGTTTTTACACCTTCTTTCTTTTTAAGTTTATTAGTGCTCTTTTTGAGTCAAAATGATTGGAAAGAAACATAAATAGGCTATCTTTTATGAGTATAGCTCATGATCCTAAAAATACCAACATTTCGCTCTTCAAACAATGTTCCATTTCCTCTTTCATAACATTAAAATATTAGCAACATTTGCTGTGAAAAGTAAAGAAACTACTTACATGTTGAGGCTTTTATCATATGTATTAGCCATGATTACAGGGATCATAGAGATTATTTCCTTTGATGAATATTTTGTCCTAGATTAGCATTGTTTCCTTACATAGCAGATTCTATATATACATCAATGTAATGCATTCCTANTATTAGCCATGATTACAGGGATCATAGAGATTATTTCCTTTGATGAATATTTTGTCCTAGATTAGCATTGTTTCCTTACATAGCAGATTCTATATATACATCAATGTAATGCATTCCTAATCAATGAGAATAACTTCATTCCAATACCTAAATCTAACATGGTATCAGAGCATTAGGTCTAGCCGTTCATACCTTCTCCATGGCTGAAAACAATCCAGCCCCTGCTGTAAAACCCTCCACAGACGTTGGTTCACCTTACTTCTTACAGTCTTCAGATCAACCGAACCAATCTCTTGTAGATACACCTCTCAACGGCGACAACTATCCTGCTTGGCGTCGTGCCATAACCCGAGCCCTCAATGCTAAAAACAAGCTCGGTTTTGTGCTCGGCACCATTAAACGTCCAACAGATGATAACGCTGCTGCCCTCCTTTGGGATCGATGTTGTGACATGATTATGTCTTGGCTCCTTCACTCGATCGACCGTTCTCTTACAGGGAGTCTCATCTACTGCGATACACCACACGATCTTTGGGTTGAATTGGAAACCCGATTTCAACAGAGTAACAAGACCAAGATTTTCAGCCTCAAGCGAGAATTGGCCACCTTCCACCAAGATCACCAATCCATCACAGCCTACTACGGTAAACTGAAAGAAATTTGGGATGAATTGTCTTCTTTACAACCAACCAATCCCTGTACCTGTGGTGCAAGCAAAGCCCTCTCTGCAATTCAAGATTCCGATCGGGTCTATCAATTTCTCATGGGATTGAATGATAGCTTCCAACAACTACGCTCACAAATCCTAGCTACTGAACCTCTTCCCTCAATTGGGCGTTGCTACGCTATTTTACATCAAGAGGAGACCCAACGGCTGATCCAACCTGCCTCTCGCTCGGAAGTGTCGGCTTTCCTTACCCGCCCCACACCCGAACAAAGCCCATCTCGTCCCCGTCGCGTTTGGCCGGCTGGGACGCCGAACTGTAAGGAGTGTGGGAAACCCGGGCATTCCCGTGCGCAGTGCTTCGAGCTTATAGGTTACCCGGACTGGTGGCCTTCGAAAATCAAGAATCCTCGGCCAGCAGGTGGTTTTTCTTCGCGGGCGGCAAACACCAGTGGTCCCTCGTCGGCGTCGCGTGCGGCAGTTCATCAGGCTGCCGTGCGCGATTTCCAGTCTTCAGGCTCAGGGGAGTCTCCAGTGCGTGATTGTCGGACTTCAATGGAGTCTCCTGTGCATTCCAATAATTGTGAGCCTCCAATTGCTAATGGGCTCCCTACTATAAATGGGCTTTCCTCTGACCAAGTGGCCCAATTGATGGAACTCCTCAAACCTGCTGCCCTCGCATTTACAGGTTCCAAATCCACACATGAATCTAATTTTGCACCTTGGATAATTGATAGTGGTGCAACACATCACATTGCCAATTTTCCTTTAAATAATTTACATGCTACACAACCGTCCTCTATTTGTCTTCCCACAGGTGCTCATAGTCCTGTATCCTCTATGGGTGATATTTCTCTATCCCCCAACCTTAATATTTCCAATGTTTTATCCGCTCCTGAATTTCAATTTAATTTATTATCTGTGAGCCAATTAACAAAGTCTCTTAATTGTGTTGTCTCTTTTTTTCCCACATTTTGTACATTTCAGGACCTAACCACGAAGATGCTGATTGGCACGGGTGAAGAGCGTAACGGACTATACTACTTCAAACGTACTCCAGCAACCGCTTTCCAGGCATCAAGTCAAATCTCATTTAATACATGGCATCAACGTTTGGGTCACCCCTCTTTACATAATATTCCGCATTTTATTTCACGTCCGCAAGTTCTTGATCATTGTGAACCTTGTAGTCGTGGAAAACATACTCGTTTACCTTTTAAATTAGTCATTAATAAGAGTTTGATGCCTTTTGAACGCATATTTTGTGATATTTGGGGTGGTTACCATACTGCTTCTCTCTCTGGTGCTCATTATTTTTTAACCATAGTCGATGAGTATACTCGGTTCACATGGCTATACTTGATGCGTTTCAAATCTGAAACTTTGTCATGTCTCCGTGCTTTTTTTGCTATGATTCGCACTCAATTTAATTCTCACATACGTCACATACGTACTGACAATGGTCAAGAATTTCTCGCTCGCACCACTCAGGATTTTTTTACAGAATGTGGCACTCTCCACGAACGTACTTGTGTGGAAACACCGCAACAAAATGGCGTTGCTGAACGGAAGCATCGCCATATTTTAAATGTGGCTCGATGCCTTCGTTTTCAAGCTCACCTTCCCCTTACCTTTTGGGGAGAATGCGTTCTCACCGCTACATACCTCATCAATCGCATTTCATCATCATCTCTACAACATATTTCTCCTTTCCAACGTCTTTATGACAATGCACCTCAGTATGATCACTTGCGTGTCTTCGGTTGTCTTTGCTATGCTCACACCATCTCTGCCCACCGAGATAAGTTTCAACCTCGTGCTCGTCCTTGTGTTTTCTTAGGGTACCCTTCCTCTCATAGTGCATATCGGGTTTATGATTTAGAGAGCAAAAAGGTCATCATCTCTAGGGACGTCACTTTCCTTGAACACGTTTTTCCTTTTCAACTGTTAACCCAGCCTTCTCCATCACCCCTGGTCTTGCCCCTTCCCATACCTGACAACCATATTCCATTATCATCACACTCCCCTACTCCTGAACCCCTCCCCACACCCCCTTCTCCTCGCCCTCGTCGTGCTATACAACGCCCTTCTCGCCTTGCTGACTACATATGTCCCACCTTACCGTCTACTTCGTCTGTTACGTCTTCTCCTGCTGCAGTCACATCTTCAGGTACGGCTCATCCTCTCTCTCACTTTGTCTCTTATAATAATCTTTCCCCTAATCATTTTGCATTTTTATCTGCTCTTTCACAAGCCTCTGACCCTACTCGTTACTCTCAAGCTGCTAAGCATTCCCATTGGCGTGATGCTATGCAAGCGGAGATTCGTGCTCTAGATGCTAATCATACTTGGATTCTTACACCACTTCCTCCTGGTAAGAAACCCATTGGTTGTAAATGGGTCTTCAAAACTAAACTCCATGCGGATGGTTCCATTGAAAGGTATAAGGCTCGGTTGGTAGCCAAGGGTTACACCCAGGTAGAGGGTCTTGATTATCATGATACTTTTGCCCCTGTCGCCAAGCTCGTTACTGTTCGTTGTGTATTGGCCATTGCCGCCGCCCGTCATTGGCATCTCCATCAGCTTGATGTCAATAATGCCTTTCTTCATGGCGATCTGCATGAGGAGGTCTACATGACACTTCCACCCGGCTATGGTCGAGAGGGGGAGACTCGTGTTTGTCGTCTCCTTAAATCTCTTTATGGTCTTAAGCAGGCCTCCCGTAATTGGTACTCGAAGCTCTCCTCTGTTTTGTTGTCAGATGGTTTCACTCAATCTGCAGTAGATCACTCCCTTTTTACTCGAGCTGTTGGCTCCTCCTTTACTGTTATCCTTGTCTATGTTGACGACATTTTGGTTGCAGGGAATGATCTCTCTGCCATCACTGCTCTCAAAACTTTCCTCAATGACAAGTTCAAAATCAGGGATTTGGGTAATATGAAATATTTTCTTGGCCTTGAGATCGCCCGGTCACCACTTGGTATTTTTGTGAACCAGAGAAAATATACATTGGACATCCTCGCTGATTCTGGATGTCTGGGGACACGGCCTGCTCCTTTTCCCATGGATCAAAATTTGAAACTTACTCCTGATGATGGCAATCTTCTCTCTGATCCGAGTTCATACCGACGGTTGGTGGGTCGCCTACTATACCTCACTATCACTCGGCCTGATATCTCATTCTCTGTAAATATGTTGAGCCAATTTATGCAAAACCCACGGGAGTCTCATCACGAAGCTGCCCTTCATGTCCTGCGTTACCTAAAGAGCTCTCCAGGACATGGCCTATTTTACTCTGCTCAGTGTGATCTCCAGCTTTCTGCTTACTCAGATTCTGATTGGGCAGGCTGTCCTACCACTCGCCGCTCCACGACTGGGTTTTTTGTTCTTCTTGGCGCTAGCCCCATCTCATGGCGCACAAAAAAACAGGCTGTTGTCTCTCGTTCATCTGCTGAAGCTGAATACCGAGCGATGGCTACAGCCACTTGTGAACTTGTCTGGCTCAAGTCTCTCCTGCGTGACCTTGCTGTTCTTCATCCGCAACATATTTTGCTCTACTGTGATAATGAGGCTGCTCTCCATATCACACGCAATCCTATTTTCCATGAACGTACCAAACATATTGAAATTGATTGCCATTTTGTGCGTGAAAAATTTCTATCTGGGCTCATCATTCCTACTCATGTATCCTCTAAGCTCCAACTGGCTGACATTCTCACCAAGGCTCTTGGGAAGGATCTTTTTCATCATTTTACTCGCAAGTTGGGCATTACGGACCTTCATGCTCCAACTTGAGGGGGAGTATTAGCCATGATTACAGGGATCATAGAGATTATTTCCTTTGATGAATATTTTGTCCTAGATTAGCATTGTTTCCTTACATAGCAGATTCTATATATACATCAATGTAATGCATTCCTAATCAATGAGAATAACTTCATTCCAATACCTAAATCTAACAATATGCATGGATGAGAGAAATCACTGTCAAATGTTTAAAGTGTTGAAAAGCTTCCAAAGCAAGCATGATATAAAAGCTGTAGTAAATTCAAACAGAAAGAGCCTTTGTGGGTTCTGTGCAAGTTTTGGAAGTGTTGGGATCAAGAAAATTATCTTTATCCCTTTCAGGGCTACATTGTAGAGACAGAATGATATAAAGCAACAACTGATCATCTAAGCAGCTAGTGGGATGGACCATATCCCACCAAAATCAACAACTTTCATCTAAGCAGCTAGTGGGATGGACCATATCCCACCAAAAAAAATTTGGTGGAAATTATTTTCCAGATTAAAGTGAAATGATCATGGCCTACTCCATTCCTATAGGAAAGGGGAATAAAGGGATCGGGGGTGGGGGTGGGGGTGGAGGTGGGCATCAACCATCGGTTCGACAAGAATGTAAACTCAGGAACAGCCTTTTTCAAGTTTCAGCCTTGTCTACGGATGGGAAAATATTAATAGTATCAAACATACGTCGACAAAGAATCTAAACTTTAATTTATTATACTGTTAGTCCTGTAGTGAATGTCAAACATACATCGACAAAGAACTTGGAAAGCAGAAGAAAAAAAAAAGAAAAAAACAGCAGCTACACTACTTCATGTGGCCTGCTAACTGATTTAAAAGCCAAGTCGAGCAATGAAAGAAATTTTTCTTGAAATGTGATTAGCTTTATAGAAATGGTCATTCAATGGACCTTTATTGAATGTAAATGACAATAGACATGACAGAAGCATCGATATACACAGTGAGATGGCAAAAGCACCGGTAGAAACTAACTGAACCCGTAAACAAACTTTATTTACAGAACATCACTCCCCGAGATCATCTTCCTAATAATTGTGAGAAACCAGACCCTTCCTTCTTTTTATTTTCCAAGCAAAATCACCTATCCAAAAGGAAAAATAAAAAATGGTCTCTATTAACAATCAAAATCCTTCAACACTAGATCTTCTAGCAGTTGATGACGATGATCTCCGGCTTTCATGTCGGTCTATTTTCTCTAAGGAGACGGTAGAAGAACATGTTCGGGGAGGAAGAGTTAATGGCAGTGAAGGCAGACTTATTAGAGAAATAGATGGTCCGTTTGTTGGAGGTGGAGAGAAACTTGACCTGGGAACTGGGGTAATGATCCCATTCAGGCTGGGCGATCTATACATATGTTTTCCACTAACTGCTCCTGGCTCTTGCAGTGGGAATCGAGAGGTATACTTGACGTCTTGTATGGATTTCAGATGCTTTACAAGGTTTCTCATGGTGGGCCTCTCCGATGGATCCATTTGAAGACATTGCTGAGCAATGTCTGCCACCATCCGAGCTGCCTTGGCTGGGAAACGACCCTTTAGCTGAGGATCCATAATCAGGGACAGTCTCGAGTCGTCGGCAAGGAAAGGCCGACTCCATTTGACTAAATTCCTCTCTTCCTTGGGATGTCGACTGTCAAGATTTTTCCTGCCTGTGAGCAGTTCAAGAAGTACAATCCCGAAACTCCATACATTGCTTTTAGGTGTTAGCAACCCTCTCTCCAGGGTCTCCATTGAAAGATTTCCTAGAGCCTGAAAACGCGTAGGGTAGTTAGAGAGGTAAGATTAGGCTAATTAAAGAAGCATTAAGGTCATGACCAGCTAACATCCCCCACCCCCATTAGAAGCAAAAGGCTGGTGCCACACAAGTATTACACTTACAACAGAAGTGTTGGATATATCAGTCTCTGGTATGTGGCTAATGCAACCATATCCAGAAAGTTTGGCACTAAAATCCTTATCGATCTGTATATTGGCAGTTGAAAATTCATGGAACATTGCCTGTCAAGTATTAAAAGAACTCAGTTGTAAGAAAAACCTAAATCCAAAATTTGGCGGTTGCTGCAAGAAAAACTTGTAATTTTCTCATGTGCAGAAGTCACAAACTCATTTATCTTTTAATGCTTAAGAGGAGTTTTAATTACCTGGAAAGGTCCTTCTTCATGCAGGAATGTAAGACCTTGAGCAGCACATAAAGCAACTTTCACTCTGCCATTCCAATCAATAGGTGGCCCGTTTGATCTTCCATACAAAAGCCTGTCTAAACTTCCATGATATAGCCTCTCATACACCAACATTCTGCGGTCTGATCCCTCACGTGCATGGAAGCCTATCAATTTACAGAGGAAGGGATGTTGCAAGGATGCTAGAGTATTCACCTCGTTCACAAATTCCTTTAAACCCTGCAAAGGAAAAATAAATTGAGAAATTAGTCCTAAAAAATACATGAGATTTTCAAGAATCTGATAAAGAGAAGGTAGAACTATATATTTCATAAATGAAAACCTAATTATACAGGATTTATATTGGATTTCAGTAAGATCTCTACCATTAGTTCTGCAGGGTACTTGCTAATCACAATTGCTTTGGGTACAACATTTCGAAGCATTTGTTGATGGTAGAGGGGTATGAAACTTAAAACAGACTCAAAAACATATCGACTGCACCACTGCAAGGAGGCTGCCACAACATTTCGAAGCATTTGTGGACGGTGGAGGTGTATGAAACTTAAAACAGACTCAAAACGTATCGACTTCACTACAGCAAGGAAGCTGCCCATTCAGCACAACAGGGTCCAATTTCTAGTAATATTGTTGATAACTAAACACAGTACATATCCCTCTTCATGCAGAAGATTCACGAGAGGAAACAACTAATTACTAGACAAAGAAGAAAAATGACAAGATAAAAAATCCACAGACAAAAAATTTACCTGAGTGGAGGGGTGAAGGCGGGTTACAGTGGCTTCAAGCTTGTTTGAACCAAGAGCATCATCCCCAAATGAAGCTCGATATATAACTGACGAAAGCCCTTCAGAAACACATCGCTCGGGAGAGAAGTTGTGGCAAGCAGATGCAATTTCTTCATACGAAAAATTAAGGGCTCCTCTGGTAGGCAATGCAGCAGGCGGCGTTGGAGGCAGAGGAAGTGGTCCAGATGCATTAAGAGGGCCACTAGTGCTCACAATTTTAAAGCTAGGTGCAGTCTTCAAAGTAGCAGTATTCCGTGGTGATGGAAGAGGAAGCGGTTGAGGGCGTGACAAAAAATAATCATATTCAGTGGACGAGAGTGCATCTTGTTCTGCAGCATGAAGACTTGATGGGGCAGATAATGCTCGTATCCTACTACTGCTTACCCCATTTTTTGACCGAACAGGTTCGACCCTCGTTCTAAAACTTGGGGGCGCAGATTGCAAAGAACGTGTACGGGTTTGAGGTTCAGGCAACATAGTGGGTGTATGTTGCCGAGGGTTATCCTCTCTAATATGCATGAACTGCTCAGATTTCTTCTTCTTACTCTTCAACACCTTAAAACATCCCATATTGCCTACAACAATCTTTAGATTCTAACCAGATAGAATGATGTCCTGTCAAATATATGATTATACAAAAATGAAAAACGAGCCAAGATAATAATATTAGTTATCATTAACTTAAACATATCATTTCCAAGCTTGCTTTAGAAAGTGAATTATATAATTGAAGGTTACGTGCGTCCCAACATATTATTAACTAATACACCCCAAATACCACCAATGTAATTTCTAAAATCTACTACCCAATATGCCAAGTTCAGATTAAATTTTGACCATTAACAATGATTTAACAGTTTGACTACACAATCTGAAAAATCTTACAATACTAACCAAAGCCAGATCCATTAATATTAAAATGTCCATTAAAACCAAAAAAAGTTGGAGCACGAAATTAAATCATTGAAATTGACGGAATTTCCCAGATGGGCATCTCATTTTCTAATAGAAAATAAAACTACAAGGAAACAAAAAAGAAAGAAAGAAAAAAAAAAAAGACGTATGTACAGCTCTTTCCCTAAACTGAATTTCCAAAAATTTCATTATTGAATCCGAATTCATCCCAACCCATAAAACATAAACAAAGAAAATGATACAAAACCAACCTGAGGCAATGATCCCTGCAAAATTGATAATCTTGAGCTAACTTGAAATAAAGCTTGGATTTTTACACTACTATAGATGAACTCAAATGGTGAAAAATCAATTCTTGTGATTAATTGAGGCTTATATTTGGTGAAACGAGAAAACCCTAAAGCAAGTCAAATTAATACAAATGAGGAAAGGTAAGAGCAGAATTGGAATACGATTTGATTAGTAAAAGTACAAAAATATGGAGAAGGAAAGTGAATGAGAAGACCACAGGAGATGAGTTGCAGTAGTCAAACCCAACAATACCGAACCTGTAATTCTCCAATTTTAATATTAATTTATTTTATGATTTGCTAGGTTGATTTTATACCACATATTCAATTCTATACGTATGTTACAAAAAAAAAATAAAAAAAAATCAATATTTTAACCACACATTTTTCTACGAATATTATTCAAAATTCATTTTTGTCAAGAATCATACGTGTCTTACAAAATGAAATCATTGTTGTTATCTTCATTCCACGCGCCATCAGTTGCCTTTTTCACTGTCTTTTGACATTTTTGACCTTCGAATTTTGCTCGTGCCAACAGGTTTCTTCCTTATTTTTCTTGTCTAATTAGTTTGATGGCCGTGAGTAATTTACTTTAGCGCCCTTGTTTGTTTCACCAATAAGGGCTTGTTTGAGCGTTACGACATTATGAGCGTTTTCTAAAAATTAATTTTAAGCATTTATAAACGGATCAATTTTAAGTGATTTTAGTAGCGATTTTTAAAGTTGTCTAACCTATATTTAAGAGTTTATTATTTATCGATTTTGAAATTTTTTTAAACGAATAAAATTATATATATGTTCCTTACTAAAATTTTCAATTTATAGTTACTTAAATGAAATTTTATTACTCATACATGATATATTAAAAATATTTTCTAATCAATGAAATATTAAAAATAAGAATGTAATGAAGAAAATATAAATGTGATAATGAGTAAAAGTTAATAATAATGTAATTAAAATATGATATTTTTATTCAAAATGTGGTGAGAGGATAATCATAAAAAAAAAAAATTAATAATAATGCTATCTAACATTATTGGTACTATAACACTAGTACATGTGGTGCAAGTGATAGGATTAATAAAATGTAGAATTAAGTGATTCATTATATGAATAATGCTAGCTTGCATTATTGATGATGAGCATCGATTTAAATGATCACATTTTATAAGTTCAATTAAATAAATTGTTTGATATTTTAACATTAGTAGTGCTATATGGTATTTACTATTTACTAATGACCTGTTTGGTATCGATTAAAATTCAATTAAAATAAAAAATATAATCGTTATTGGTCTCACTCGTCTAATAAAAGTCAATAATAACGACTAATTTTTTAATTTTAATTCGATTTTAATCTCTACCAAACGGGCTCTAAACAAAAAAGGGTTTTTCAAGGGCATTATAGTCCATTCAGATGGAAATATACCTCCATATTCAAAGAAGAGGGACATCTACTGAAGTGACAGATGAGTCAAAGTTTGGAAAAACAAACATGATTTTTTTATGAAAAAAATACTTGTATGATTTCCCGTCAACCTAGATCTTTGACTCTCAAGATCTGCCGTCCGATTTTATTCTCGGGGGAAAGATCCACGGTGCTTGTCTCGAAGATTAAAGCGGCTTTGGGTCCCACTAACACCAACACTTTTGCCCCCATACCTGCATTTACAATTCTGTGTACGGGTTCATGTATTTTTGAAATTTCGAATTTGAATACACGATATTAATATTTGGAATAATCTTTTGTACCTAACCATTTACCAAATGAACAAGTGGCTCCCCCCTATTGGAGGGTTGTCGGGATTTGGTAAACCATTTGGTAAATGGTTAGAGTGATGTAACATGGTCCTTAATATTTGGAAAAAATCTATTTGTACAGAATAGATTACATAAATTGTTACATAATCTACACGCACTACATACGTGTAGATGGATAATGCTACTTGTACAAAATATTGTACAAAATTGTTGACAAAATAGCTACATGGTACCCCCATATTGGAGGGGTGCCTGTGGGGACGGGCGTCCCTCCAATAGGGGAGCGTCATGGGGCTATTTTTCAATCATTTTGTAATGGGTTTTGTACCTGTAGCATTACCCCGTGTAGATTAGGTAAAACTTTATGTAGTGCGTGTAGATTACGTCAAACTTTATGTAATCTATTTTGTATACCTAGCACCACCATAATATTTGTAGATGTTTTCAAAAGTTTGATCTCTAATGAATTTTTTTAATTTTATCTTTTAGCTTAAAAATATTAAATATCACGATGAGGCAATTTAAGCCCATTTTTGGCTCCTATTAAAATTATAATACATTTTTTTTTCTCTTTTTTTAACTACTCAATTTTCAATAAAATAATATTACACGCAAATCGAAGAATTTTTCTTCTTTTTCAATTACTCATTCTCCCAAAAAATACAATTTTAAAAATTATAATTTCAAATAATGAGAGTCAAACTGGGACTTAAACTTGCTCTAATTTCACAAGCACAATAAAAGATTCAAAATATTTCGATGTAGCTCGTGACACCAATATAGGCACCAAATTGCAAGACAACACAACATAAAAATTGATCAATTGGAACAATAAACGGTAACCTTTAAAGGTTGTGCATTAATTATTATTATTATTATTTTTTTTAATCATAAACAATTCAAATTTATTGTGGAGTAATATTTTTTTATACATTCAATGAGCATGAAAGCACCTTTAAAAAGACTGGGTACCACGTGAGTCATCCTCACAACATTTTTATGTATGATACACCAAGTTTGTAAAAAGGAGAATGAAATCAATGTCTTAGGGATATATGGGCACGCAAATGGGCCACTTGAACTTTTAAAAGGGGTACTTACAAAAATATCCTAAAAGTTAGAGATGTTTTGAAAAATACCCTTAAATCATATAAAAGATTTTTAGGAAGTAAAAAATACTGTGTAAAATAAAAAAGTGACACAATTAAACAATTCAAATTTATTGTGGAGTAATATTTTTTTATACATTCAATGAGCATGAAAGCACCTTTAAAAAGACTGGGTACCACGTGAGTCATCCTCACAACATTTTTATGTATGATACACCAAGTTTGTAAAAAAGAAAATGAAATCAATGTCTTAGGGATATATGGGCACGCAAATGGGCCACTTGAACTTTTAAAATACATGCAAATTGAGGCTTCAAGAATTTCAAATAATTAGACTTTTTATTATAAATTCCAAATTGTCACGACTAGCTTTCAAAAAATAAAAAATGTCTTGCCTCCTTGAATAAATTAGCGAATACAGAAAGACCAGCAAACATTTCTTGAAAATGTTGGAAGCACGTGAATATACAAATAATTTACTTTGCTCTCTAAAAATGTTACAATTTATCTATATTTTTGGAGTGTATTGATATAATTATCTTTTATTCAAAACTATAATTTTTGTATTCTAAATATATATGTGGAAACAATTTTGCCTAAAGTTTTTAGGGTAATTATATTCGTACATCATTTTGTACATGTTGTTATAGGAAGGGACAGAAGGAGAAAAAAGATAAGGAAATAAAATAAATTTAGTTATTATAATTTTTGTTTTTTTATCTTTCACGCCATTTATCTATTCACCATTATATCCACAATGATATACAAATACCATTACATTACTCGAGTTTTTATGACCACCCCAACTTCCAAGTTTAGACAAAAGAGGAAAGTGTGTGTTAGGGTGTGTTTGAACCACATTATCTTGGAAGAATGTATGCTGAAATAGTAGATTGATGGAAAATGTGTGGTTGAAAAAGAAGTAAAAGTTACTGATGTGATGAAAAATATTATTTTATTGAAGAATGTGTGGTTGAAAATTAGTAGAATAATGAGTGAGATTTTTAATAGGCTTAATTTCAAGTATTGAATTTTGCACTTAGTGTTACTTTGATCACTGAACTTTAATTTATGACAGATTAATTATTGAAATTTACAAAAATGTCTTATTCTAATTACCAATTCAATTTGGTATCCATTTTTTTATCTAAACATTTAACGTTTCTGTGTGTCGAGTTATAGGATTTAATTGAAAATCCTGGTAGTCTGATAACTTGAAACACGTATATGTAAGATTTTAAGTTAAAAATAGAAAAACTAAATCACTAGTTCATAATTAACCATTTTATAAAGTTCTATTATTAGTTTGAAACAAACTATGCTCGATGAATTTCCGAAACATATGGCATATGGGATATGCGCATGATAATATGGTCCACCCCTTTTGTATGCACGCTTAAACGTCTAAAATGTGCATGCATTTGTAGTAAAAAAAAATAAATTGTGTTAAAATTAGCATAGCAAAATTCAGCCTTTTTTTATTACTTAAAAAGAGCAAATTGAGCAGAAGAAATATCAAATTAATCCAAGTCCTTGAATTATATATGACAATCTATAGGGTTTTGACGTTTAAAAAAAATTAAAACAAATTTTTCGCAAATTTACAAACTATCTATGTCAAACCCTGAACTTACTTCTTCTTCTTTTACTAGCAAGTCGTGCTGGTAATGAACAATCTTGAATTGTTGGTAGTTGTGATGATGATGAGGAGATTAATAATGACATAACATCTACAAGAAATAATAGAAATTCTCGAGTTGAAATAAGGGAGCATAGAGAAGATGATTTTATATCGAATGACACTAAAGATGATTTGGATGAAGAGGAATTTGAATGAAAATTCGATAAAGAGTTAGACAATATTTATGATTTTTTAAGTCGATGTTCGTATCTAATCTAATTATAAAAATTGATTACCAAATGATTGTAGTATTCAAGATTTTGAGCATTATGTTATTGTTAAAAAATTGAAAAATATATATAAAGTTCAAGTAATTGCAGTATTTATAATTTTGAGCATTTTATTTTTAAAATTTGAAGAATATATTAGAGTTTAAAGAATAAATTATTTTATTTATTCATTAGTTTAGAATTTTTAAAATACATAATTACGTATATGTTTCGCATAGGCACAATGCTCGATCAAATCGCATTGTCATGTATTACGTATTTTAGAATCTTGGTGGAGACTAAGAAACTCAATTTTCTGAGGTCACGCATTGCCCTTGATCAAAATTCTTCCTAATTTCCCCGCTTAAGTTGGCAATTTCTCACCCCTTTGATGAAGTTAATTGGCTCAATTCTTTCCTTGTTTTCCTGGGCTTAAGTTGGGATGGAATTGGTCCAGGTGACTAGGCCTCATTCTCCAAAATGGCTTTTTTTTGGATCTCTAAGGCTAAAATTTCCAACTTAACTTAAATAAAGCCCAAATTATTATTTTTCATGCTTAAATAATACTTAATCGTGCTTAGAAACTATTTTTCTAAGTTCCTGGATATTTTCTCAAAAGTGCAATTTAGTCCCCTCAACTATTAGATAATTGCAAACTTGGCCAAATTCTCAAATATTTGAAATTAGGTCATTTTTCACCACTATTCTCTTCAGACTAGGATCTACATAGTTATGAAAATTTTCGAGTGTTACATACACAACATACGATATAGACATGACATATGATAATCACTTGTTCCTACTCTCACCTATTACTCCATATATTTCTCTCAGTATATAAATTAATTGCTAATTCTCACTACAAGTATGTGAAAGTTTTTGCCCGTGCCAAAACTATGATCATTTTGTTTTTCCACACTAAGTTTCTAAATTTAACTTGAACATCGAGTGCATCTGTTCGTCCGACCACCCGTGGGGTCGGCCAAACATTCTAACTTGTTTTCTTTGTGTGTATGGCATGGGTAGTTGATAACTATACACAACAAGATTTTGAGGTCAATAAATTTAAAAGTTAACATAAGATTAATTTAAAAGAAATCTCACTTACAATACATAACAAATTTATTTCTAACTTTCATTAATATAAGAAAATTTCATTTTCTCTAAAGTTTACTTAAAAAAGTAAACCTTTTAAACTTATTCAAACTTACTCATAATATTGAGTTAATTACATACAACGACTGAATATGTGGCATACATCCAAATAAATGCAAAAGTCTCCGTCCACTAAATGAAAATAATACCCCGTCCACCTATCACCTAAGCCTGCAAGAAAAGGGGAACGCAGAAACAAAAAAATTATATATTAGTCAACAAGATATCTTTTTAATTGAAAAATATTAAAAGATTAAGAGCCCATTTGGGATGGATTAAAATCAGATTAAAATTGAAAAACTAGCCGTTATTGTTGACTTTTATTAGACGAGTAGGACCCAATAACGGCTATATTTTCAATTTTAATCCCTCCCAAACGGGCTCTAAGTTTAAATGAATAGCTGAGTCACTCTCTAATATTATTTGCTTATAATTAGGACAATTCGATGTATTAGAGTAGGTAAATTAGTGTCCGCAAACATGGTCTCCAAAAAAGTTACTCAAAATTACTTTTAAGCACAAATAAACATGAAGTAGAGAAGAGATGCATACTTAGAGCAGTCAGTGGATGGGCTGATCTTGTAAGGAATAGAGACGCCACACTTTCTGGGTAACGCAGCAGCATTGCTTAATTTGATTTGTTTAATGATATTTGCAGTTCGCTTCAAGCAGTTGCAGATGGTCCGACGATCAGTGGTGGTCGCAACTGAGGCATAGAGAGTTCTAACGCCGGTGCAGCATTGAGACGAGGTGGCGCCACCCCTGAGGAGGTAGGTGATACATGGTTTCAAGCTACGCTGCACTTGTGTGCAGCTAACGGCCGCCTCTGTATAGGGTGCAACCACCACCATGAACAAGAGTATAACACAAGAAACTATGGTCATTTTTGCCATTGGCATTGAATTGAGTGTAAAGGGGTTGTGACGATCTGGTATTTATATAGTGAAGATATCGTTCTATAGAAAACGTGATTAACACGGGACTTGATATTTGTGCATTAAAATTTAGAAGAAGATTATCTACCCTTAAAAAGTTAGGCAAACACTAGGTTACAATATGCAAGAGATGAAATGTCTCTAATGGAGTTTATTACAATGTATGAATATGTACATGATGAAATAAAATCTATTGCTTTCGAGGTATGGAGTAATCAGCACTTCATGACACTTGTGCTAAATTTACACAATGATTTACAAACAGAGGATAACATAAAATTCGCTATTTTCTTGTATACTCTTTTATTTCTTAGACACAAATAATTCGTGTTTGTATAAATGAATTTTGTGCATAGCGTGTGAATATATGAAAGTAAAACCGGCCTACAAAGAGAGGGTTAGTGGGTAGTTGCAATGGATTAATTCATTATTAATTAAAGTCGGCTGCACGGTTCATAGGGAAGAACGTTGAAGTTTTTCACCGCTTTGGATTCAATAGGTCAGTCACCGTAGAAAGCCAATTGAACCCTGACTATTTCGCACCATGAATCTTTTTGAGAATTTCTAATTCAAATATAGTAGGTTCATTCTCAAGCAATCTATTAATTTGTAGCATAAAAGTCACATAACATAGATCACTGACTGGATGAAATATCCAAGTTTTCCAATAAACTTCTCTTATTATTTGTAGCATAAAATTTCCATTCCATCTTCAATTTTACTGCACCCTGCGACATAAAACACCATTATAAAAATATCGCACGACACGTAATTTAAAACAGAATGCAGTAAAAATGTTACGTACTTGGAGCAATCCATGGATGGGCTGATCTTGTATGGAATGCGAACGCCACATTTACCAGGGAGGCTAGCTGCATTTTTAATGTTGGCCGCGGAGGCAGAGGCCGCCACAGTGTGCAAGCACGTGCAAACAGATTGTCGGTCAGTTGTGGTCTTAGCCATGCCGTAAAGCGACTTAATATTGACGCAGCAGTTGGGTGGCACCTGATGGCCGCCGTACATGACATAGTTGAGACATGGAGACAGGGTGGACGCCATCGTGCTGCACGAGATTGCAGCCTCCGCATGTGGTGCGACGACCACCGCGATCACTGCTACTAAGTAAATTATCTTAATCATTTTAGAGCTTGGAATTTGAATAATATTAAGTTTGTGTAAAATGATTATCAAGTACGATGTTTATATAGAGGAGTGTCACGTCACACTCACGGGTGGAGAGAATTTGGACATGAATTCATGGGATCGGTATGGCCTCTGCAGGAGGTGCAATTAAGCACTTTGGCTTGGCACACATTTCATTGTTCCTGAGATATGCTAAAAAACTATATATGTTTGATAAATGCATGGTTTGAATGTTATTATTGCGATTTGGAAAGAAAAAATATAATAATAAGTGGGTTGCGTCCCTCGATATACACTTATAGTGGGCCGAGCTCTGCATCTAATGGATTAAGGGAAAAAGGGAAAAAAATCAAAACTAAGG
>CAIGRQ010231804.1:0-11071 GCA_903798375.1 Fraxinus sp. D2006-0159 | reverse complement strand
AGGTTTTAAAAAATTATGGCATCTTTACATCTTTTCTTTAATGTACTTATAGAGCATTTTAGAACAACGTGCAACGCACGTTTACTTTGACTAGTTCCATGAAAAGAGAGAAATCCAATATGGGAGACGAATTGGTTGTTCGTTGATAGTGCGAATATCACTATAATCATATCGTCGAAGTCCGAACATCTTTGTCTCTTGCCGAAAAGTGCCTTCTGCGTCCATTCCGGTCAAACTACCGACTCAATTCCGGTATAAACACGCTGGATTCGTACTTAAAGTGGTAAGAGTGGACTCGATATCTGTTGAGTTCATTTTTTGAGGTCAACAATATATATTTTTAAGATCATTAAGTTATTAATCTTACAATAGTCAGTTACATCCATTTCCTATAAAAAAAAATTAATTATTTCACAAAAAAAATAATAATAATAAAAATGAAAGATTGCATTAACATATTCACCATAACACTAAAATTTATGTTTTACATTTACGTACATTATTTTACAAGGCTAACTCTTTAAATATTTATGTTCTGTAATTTATGATAGTTTTATAATAACATTAAATCATGCATTAAGGTTTTTTTTTTTTTTTTAACGTCCATTAGTTATTATTCTAAAAATAGTCAAATCCTACTAAAAACACACATTAATTCATAAAAAGAAATTAAATTACAAATAAATAGAAAGTTTAGACATTAAAATTTATATTCACTAATCCAACGATTTTTGCAATGGAATAAGAATGATTTGTCATGATTTTAAAGGACATTATCCATGCAAAAATAATTGCTGGACAACATACTCGAAAATAAGTTTTCTCTTCGTTCATCCCATTAACTCTAGAAAATGATGAAGGATATCCATTCAAATTCATGATAAAATAATTTTCAAGACGTCTATGCTTTGTAATGACAATTAACAAGACCCAATGATAAATTGTGCCTACTGAACACGTATTCTCTCATGTATAAAAAAATGTAAGTTGTGGGACGTTGATAAAAATGTACAAAGAAGTGCTATTGTAATTAACATATTACATTTTAGTTTATTCAACATTTCAAATATACATAATTTCATAACAAAAAAAAAAAATATTCACATATATTTCCTCTAACAATTTTAATTTTTTTTCTTGATAATATCAATTACTTTTAAAATCTGCCTTAATATTTCAAAACTATTACGCATGCATATCATTCATTTGATACATAAAACACGCATGCACGTACTAGTAATGTAAAAGGAAGTGGTTCATATGAAATGTGTATTGATAATAAATGAACTCCATCTAATTAACTTTTCCTTATAACTACCTTATATAATGAAACACAAACAATTAATTGATGAAATGTTTTGGTGCTCAATCACAATCTACAAGTGATAGAAACTGACAGGAAATTTTGATCGTATTCACATGTGGTGACCAACCGTAATCTAAATTGTGGATTAACAAAAGTAAAGAAAATGAGAAAATTTGTTTTAATGAGTTTTTAAAACGAATGGCGATGATCAATTCGCGGCCCGATTGTAGATATAGAATGAAGAACTCAACTAAAGCCGTGAATTGTTGCACAAAATCGAGGAATTATATATGGAGCCTTCAAATATCATAGAGCTTTTCGAAGATGTAGGATTCATCATGTTATGACAACTTCGCAAAATCGACGATTTTTGGGCTATGCTCGATTTTTGTGCTATTTAATTCGTAACAATTTTATAATTTAAAGAACGGGCGTGATTTCAAAAAACTGTTTTCAACAAGTGAAACTAGGTTGATAGAGCTTTCTGATACCGTATGATTAATCACGTTACGACAACTTCGAAAAATCAATGATATTTAAGCTACGCTTATTTTCGCGCAGTTTTATTTGTAATAGCTTCATAACTTAAAATAACGAGTGTGGTTTTAAAAGAACTGCTTTTAACATGCGAAAGTAGGATGATTGAGCTTTCCGACGGTGTATGATTCATCATATTATAACAATTTCAAAAAATCAATGATTTTTATCCTATATATGCTCATGTTTTCGCTATTTTATTAGTAATAACACCATAACTTAAAAGAACGAGCGTGATTTCAATAAAATATTTTAATATATAACAATAGATTGTTAGCTTGCCGACGGTGTATGATTCATCATGTTACAATAATTTCAAAAAAATCGTATTTTACATGTGAAAGTAGTTTGATAGAGTTTTCCAACGATGTATGATTTATCACGTTATGATAGCTTCGAAAAATCGATGGGTTTTAGTCTTTGCTCGATTTTCACGATATTATTCATAAAAGATTCATAACTCAAAGAACGGGGTGTGATTTCAAAAAACCTTATTTTGCATGCCAAATTAAGTTGATAAAACTTTTCGATGGTGTATGATTCATCACGTTACAACAAATTCGAAAAATCGATGGATTTTAATCTAGGCTCGATTTTCACGCCATTTTATTCGTTAACAGCTTCATAACTTAAAGGAGTGTGACTTCAAAATAGGTTGTGCTATGTGTATATTATGGTACACATAGCGGTATCCATAATGGACACATGTGTTCCTCTATTGGGGGCGGTATTTTGAAAGGAAAATGCTATGTGTACATTATGGTACACGAAACCGCTATGTGTACCATATTGTACACAACATTTTCCTTTCAAAATACCGTACATCTAATGAGATGTGACTATTGTATGATTTAATCAAGCTCTTGTTTGAGATAGTTTAAAAAGTTGAGGTCAAAATCAATAATTAATTTTAAGCACACATCTAATGAGAATCACAATTTTTATCAACTTTGATCAAAATTTGAAGTGCAAATGTCAATTACCCCTACGCCCCTCCAAGAAGCATTTTCACAGTATAAATTGATACTCGATGCCCCCAAACTATCCAGGATAAGCAGCAATATTTTTTTCTTTCTTTGCAATCTGTTAAAAACTTTTGCTTTGCCATGGCATTTTCTTCCACCTTGGTTTTTACAGTGAAAAGGCGTGAGCCTGAACTAGTGAAACCGGCAAAGGCTACACCACGTGAAATAAAGAAACTATCTGATATAGACGACCAAGAAGGTCTCCGGTTTCAAATGCCGATCATGTTTTTCTATAGGGATAACCCTTCAATGAGAGGAAGAGATCCTGTTGGAACCATTCGAGAAGGACTTGCTAAAACACTAGTTTATTACTATCCCTTTGCTGGTAGGATTATAGAAGGAGACAATAGAAAACTTATGGTCGATTGCAACGAGGAAGGTGTATTGTTCGTAGAGGCAGATGCAAATATCAATATTGAGCAGCTTGGGGACAACATATTGCCGCCATGTCCGTTCATGGAGGAGTTTCTGCATGACGTGCCTGGTTCTGAAGGGATCATCGGCTGCCCACTTTTGTTGATTCAAGTAAGAACGTGTCGACTGTCGAGGCTGAATTCTTCTTTCTCTAAAAAATTGAAAAGTGTACAATTTTCGTAAATTAATAGGGTTGATATTAATTTACATGACTAATTGAATTTGCAGGTAACCCGATTCATCTGTGGTGGATTTGCCTTGGGAATCAGATTCAACCATACTATGGCAGATGCCTACGGGATGATCCAACTTCTAACTGCCATTACGGAATTTGTAAAAGGTGCCGCTGCGCCTTCTATTTTACCCGTATGGCAAAGAGAGCAATATTTTACTGCTAGATCACCGCCAAGAATAACATGCACACACAATGAATATGAACAAACACCATATGACGTATCATATGCAGACATTATGGATTCAGACAAGTTGATTCGAACAGCTATTTTCTTTAGCCCTAAGGACATACAAGCACTTCGCAATCACATGTCCTTGTCCGGAAAGCTTAATCGGTGTTCAAAATTCGAGCTAATAACAGCGTACTTATGGAAATGCCGCACAATCTCACTTTGTCCGGGAAATCCAGACGAGGTTGTCCGTCTTTCAGCCATTACATCTGCACGTGGCAAGCCCGGACTGAATATACCGACCAGATATTACGGAAATGCTTTCATTTTTCCAGCAGCAGTATCCACCGCGGGAATTCTGTGCACAAGTCCATTATCATACGCAGTTGATTTGATTCAAAAAGCAAAGGCCCAACTGAGTGAAGAATACATTAAATCAGTTGCAGATCTTATGGTTATCAACAAACGACCAAATAATACAACAAATTGGAATTTGATTGTTTCAGACATAACCCGTATAGGTTTTGATAAGATTGATTTTGGGTGGGGGAATCCGGAGCACGGTGGAATTCCTTTTGCCACTTCAAACATTAGTGTCTGCATGAATTTCAAGAACTGGAAGGGAGAAGATGGAGTTGTGGTATCCATATGCTTGCCACCATTGGCTGTCCGAAAATTTAAATATGAGCTTAAGAAAATGGCTTGTTATTCAATTATATGCAGCATGTAAGATAATGAAACATAGCTCTTGTTTGACAAAGCTTCTGAAAATTACGAGTCTCGCGAAATGTGTGACTTAAAACTAAATTATGGGCTCAATGAAATGTGCAATTAAAAAAGAAACTTTATTCAATTTTTAATATAAAAAGTGCTTTGTCAAACAGGATTGTCATAAAATAATGCTTTCTTAACATTCAAATAAATGGAATCACATTAATTGGGAATAAAGTTGCATCAAAGTAGATAGCTTGAACTCAACCTTTTTAAAAAAGAAAAATGCTAAGTTTACATAATTATTGTATATAAGAATGTACATAATCCTCACATGGGGTGTGGCTCCCAAAAATGAGGACCCACCCATGTGAGGGATATGGACACCCCTATGTACAATAATTATGTACACCAAACAAAGTCCTTTAAAAAAATTAAGTTGAGGACTAAGTTTCTACAAATGCTATAAGTTGAGCTTCAATACTGCAATTTTTCCAAGTGGGCATATATATCATTCAATTAGCAATCAATAAGAAATGATAGAAGATAATTGAGGCAACTCTTAAAATGAGCGGTAGAGAAAAGTTTTATTAAAACAAGTTTGAATAATTGAAGAATTTATTAGAATGGGGATAATGCTAATAACCATGAAATTCAACATGTAGCATTTGCTACATGTTGATTGTTTTAGCANAGCGGTAGAGAAAAGTTTTATTAAAACAAGTTTGAATAATTGAAGAATTTATTAGAATGGGGATAATGCTAATAACCATGAAATTCAACATGTAGCATTTGCTACATGTTGATTGTTTTAGCAATGTCAAATCATATTATGAGGGTGTTTGGTGTAGATTAAAATCAGATTTTAAGTGGATTGTGATAAAAGTTTTTGAAATATGTGATTGAAAAGATATGAGACTCGTGAAGGATGTAGTTGATATTGATTATTTGACTTTGACTTTGACTTAGATTAAAATTTGACCCAAACCCATAATATGCATTAGCTATGACCATGGTGTAAATAACTTTCATAGACTAACACACAGACCTATCCATTTTTGAGATATTTATTGGTACTAACAAAGTTAAAAGAAAACCATGTTTTCTTGCACTCTGCTAAAAACACATGCACCATTTTTAGACACGAAGACCTAAAAACATTTACTTTGCCATGGCATTGTCTTCCACCTTTATTTTCAGAGTGAAACGGTGTGAGCCTGAACTGGTGGTGCCGGCAAAACCTACACCGCGTGAAATAAAGAAACTCTCCAACATAGATGATCAAGAAGGTTTTAGGTTTAATTTTCCTGGGATGTTTTTCTACAAAAATAGTGCGTTGATGAGAGGGAAAGATCCAGTTGGAGTCATTCGAGAAGGAGTTGCTAAAGCACTGGTCTCTTACTACCCTTTAGCTGGTAGGATTGTAGAAGGAGCAGAGAAAAGACTTATGGTTAATTGCAGTGGCGAAGGGGTGTTGTTTGTAGAGGCTGATGCATACATCATGATTGAGCAGCTTGGTGACAGCATATTGCCACCATGTCCGTTGAAAGAAGAACTTCTTCACAATGTCCCTGGTTCTGAGGGGATCATTGGCTGCCCTCTTTTGCTGATTCAAGTAAGCACTTGCTTATTATTTTTACTATCAGAAGTTTAATAAAGATAAAATGGATGACTAAACTTGAACTTGCACTCAAAATGCAAGTACAGTAAAAAAGCCAGAAAAATTATCATATTCATTTTGTATCGTTTTGATGCCATGGTCCAGTGGTAAGGCGGAGACTGCAAATCCATTATCCTTTGATATCACGTCATTCCATTAAAATAAGATATTAAATTTTTGTCAGGCTGAAAATAAAAAGAAGGGAAATTTGCACTTTTCATCTTCAATGTTTAAGAACTGTAACCAATTTATCATCAACTTCTTTTTAAGGCCATGTTTGATTCAACATATTTTCCACCAAACGTGGTGTTTGATTGCAAACTTTTCCTTGGAAAACATTTTCCCACGCAACCCCCTCGCGCCTGATTTCTTGCTTTTTAAGGAAATGGTTTTCTTGCCTTTTTTGTAGTAAAAGATTTTTCAGCTTTTTTTTTTTTTTTTTGGTCAATTGGAAAAAAGTCTAAACATAATGGTAAAAAAAACTTACTTTTATTGACAATTTCCATATAAAACAAAGCCAAATGAATGATATTCTATATGATAAAAAAAAAATATTCATTTTTTTTTTTGCAATTGGAACAAATTCTAGACCCAATGTAAAATAAATTATCACTTTAATGGACAATTTTTACAAAAAATGAAGTCAAATGGACACCAAACTTTCAACATTTTTCAGTTGAAAAATAATACCAATCAAACCAATTGATTACAATTTCCAGTAAAATAATTTCTAAGCAAATTAATTCTCTATAAAATATTATTTTTCCACTCATTTTTCACATTTGCAACCAAACGGACCCTAACATTATTCATCCACAACATTTCAACATTTTGACTATTAAACGACGAAATTGTCATTCACTTTAAATTAACAAATATAACATAAGGCATAAAAAAAATTGTAAATGAATCCCATAACTTTTTAAAATAGTACAAATAAATCTCAATTTAAAAATTATATACATGTTAACACATAAAAATACTTTACAAAAATTTCATCAATCTTTACCTATCTACGCCCATCAACACCCAACTCCTAAATTGGGGTGGATTTGGAGGTGGTGGTTGCTGTAGCCTGTAGCAAGTGGGGACATGAGTGGGTGAGTGAGCTTGGTTGGGGTTGGGAGATGACTTTTAAAAAAATAAAAAAAAATAAATGGTGTGTTGGTATGTATTTAATAGTTTTGTTTGTACTTCTTAAAAGTTGGGGGATTATATTTGCATTTTTTTTTTCATGAATGTGGTCTGCTACAACATATAATCCTTCTGTAAATAACTTGCTAGCACTAAATGAATATTTCAATTAATGCAAACGCAGGTAACCCGATTCATCTGTGGTGGATTTGCCTTGGGAATCAGGATCAACCATACTATGGCAGATGGATATGGGATAATGCAATTTCTAAATGCTATTACCGAATTTGTTAAAGGTGCTTCTGCCCCTTCTATTCCACCCATATGGCAAAGAGAACAATATTTTACTGCAAGATCACCCCCAAGAATTACGTGCGCACACAATGAGTATGAACAAATACTATACAACAAATCATCGACAAACGTTGTTGATTCAGAAAACTTGCTTCGAACAGCGATTTTCTTTGGTCCTAAGGAGATACAGGTCCTTCGTAATCATCTGTTGGAAAATCTTCGTCGGTGTTCAAGATTCGATCTCATCACGGCATGCTTCTGGAAATGCCGCACAATTGCACTTAACCCACCCAATCCAGACGAGATAGTTCGTCTTTCAGTCATGATGACTGCACGTGGCATATCAGGCCTAAGTTTACCAACCGGATACTACGGAAATGCATTCACTTTCCCAGCGGCTGTATCCACCGCCAGAATTCTATGCACAAGTCCATTATCATATGCAGTTCATCTGATTCGAAATGCAAAGGCTCAAATGAGCGAGGAGTACGTTAAATCAGTTTCAGATCTTATGGTGATCAAGAAACGACCCAAATATATAGCAAGCTGGAATTTGATCGTCCCGGACTTCACCCATCAAGGTTTTGATAAGATTGATTTTGGGTGGGGTAATCCGATTTACGGTGGAATTCCTTTCGCCACTTCAGATTTTGGTGTTTACACGAATTTCAAGAACAGTAAGGGAGAATATGGAGTTGTAATATCCTTATTCTTGCCACCTTTGGCTGTGGAAAAATTCAAATATGAGGTTAAGAAGATGACTAGTGAGTCAGTAATTCAAAATAAATTATCTTCTTACTGAATATGCAAGGAGAGTTCAACAGTGTCCTAAGAATATTTCTCCTTTAAATCATAAGAGAATCTGTTTGGATCTAAAGGTGAATTAATTATATCGAATTTCAGTTTCTCTATTTGTTTCCCTCAAAATGCATTACGTATATGTATGATCACGTTAATAATAGATTATAGATTTGTCACGTCTAGGCTAGCTAGGTTTGGTACGTAATATTATATTTTAGTACAATGTGCATGCAAAGATGACACTACAACATTGGAAATGACACTACAACATATTAACTCATCTATAGCTTGCAAAGAATGATATCTATCAAGTTCTATAGTATTTCTTGGAATGCTACTGTATGTGGTGTTATTAAAAATCGTACTACTATTATAACCTTTTTTAAATGCTATTATAGAATGCTATAAAAAAAATTTTACATAGCATTCTTTTCATACAATCATTTTTAATTTGATAGCATTTTTGTCGTTATCATTTTGACTTTAATAACATTCTTTAATCATTTTGATTACAACTTCAATAACATTCTTTTTCCATCATATTTTTTTAATATTTATAGCATTTATTGAATATAACATATTATTTACAATAACATTTTTTTATTGTAATGTATACATATTAAATAACCTTCATAATTTGTTAATTGTTAAATGTAAATATTCAATAGCATTATTTTTTTAGACTAAAGTATGAACAACAATAACCAGACCAATAATAAATTCCAAAACATACATCAATATTGTCTCGTAGAAATATACAAGTGTAGCCATTTAATAAGGAAATCTAATTATACTTTGACTTCATATCAAATACTAGTAGCAATCTATGCTTGAAAATGCCATAAATAAAGAAAATTTCTTGAATTCTTTCAACTTGTTTGGAAAAGATATTTGTTAAAACAATGATGCATTTGAATCTAAAAATTAACAAAGTGATACAACTTATTAGATTGTAAACATAATGTAAAGTAAAAAAATTTAACCAGCACTATCAATTCAAGCATTAACTAGGAGGTCCTTTAACTATTAGAGAAGTAGTTAACATTTAAATTATAGATGAAAGCAAAAAGATGCTAGAGTAAAACTACAACGTCAATTGTTGTTTAAAAAAAGTGGGATTAATTATGTCTGAAAAATTCATAGCTGAATACGAAAATGAAGCACACACAGACTGTTGATAATTTTGATCTTCTACTAAGTATCAGTTCAATTGTTTTAATTTGTTCATTTGTGATTAAACTGCCATGCCCTATAAAATAGTATTTGCATAAATTAGTATGACAAAACAACTCAAGCGACAGAAATAATACTAATCTTAGATAACAACTTACAATGCTGCTGCTGGTGGAGTTTCAAGTCCAGATCTAGGATTAGAAATTAGCACAAAAATAGGTGTAAGCTGCTCAAAAATATATATGGGAAATCCACTCATATGAATAAAAAACTTAGAATAATAGACCTCGAAAGACTGAAAAATGGTGCATGTCTAAAAGAATACTTGTGACGATGTCAAACCACCAGAGACCAAATTTTTTACTTGCACGTGTAAGCAAGAAACAGAAGAAAGAAATAGTTCAATCAAAACAAAATTCACAGCTTTTCCACTTTTCCTCAGTCCAAGGCACTGCCTATAGGTATTTCAAACATGAAGAAACACTTCTGCCAAACTTGATACCTCCTGACACCTAATAGTACAAGCAAATGAGGTGATTGGAATTCATGATATTAACTCTCTAGATCATAATTGGTTTAAACAGTTGATATATCTATTGTTTAAACAAATTGAGTGAAATGCACAAATAAACAAAAGAAGGTCATAAGATGATAAGAAAGTATAATTAACACCATCCAGAAAGTCAAGAACTTGGTATCATAAACCTTTCTTATGAATTTCAAACACTTGCCCACATCAACACTCGACATATGATCTATACTTTTCGTTAGTTCACCCAATAAGATTATGGTAAATTAGTTCCACTATTGTTATCGGGTTGAGTGAAGACCAAATATCTTGAGCCATCTATATAGGGCAACAAATCAAAATATAATAAAATTGACATGTTTCAATTAATCTTCTGCTTCCTTCTCTTCTCCTTGATCTCATCCAAGCTGTTCTACACTTGTATATCATCAGTAATCACTGAAACAAGCAATAAGGATACTTTTAGGGTTTCAAGAAGAAGGGTGTGTATATAAATAATTGTGTATATATGTAGAGAGTTTTTTTTCCTCAAATAAATTATTAGAAAATAAAAAATGCCGAATTAGCATGGCTACCAGAGCTTCCTGAGTTGTAGGCAGAGTGCACTTCACAGGGTTTATCAACTTGACAGAGTTCTTGACAAGAGTTGTGCTACATGTACAAAGTTATGTTACAAAAGTGGTTGACAAAATAACATCTACAACCACTACAACAAAAATGGGATTTTGCAACACTTAAAATACAACATTCATTGATTGAATGTTGCTAAAAGGGTTCAATTGACTGTTGCGAAAAGTGACATTTCGCAACGTTCGCTGACCGTTACAAAAAGTGAAACTTTTCGCAACGGTCCGCGAACGTTACGAAAAGTATCCTTTCGCAACATTCATTTGAACATTGCTAAAGATGTTCTTTAGCAACATTCATTTAACGTTGCTTCATTGACCGTTGCGAAAACTCTCACGACTCCTCGAAATCAAATTTATTTACCATTAGCCCTAATTTTTCTTTCTTCTCGTCTCCGCGCTCTTCTTTCTTCGTCTCCCTCGTAGGCAAACAATGGCCATGTTTTCATCGACTCCT
>CAIGRQ010231798.1:0-10866 GCA_903798375.1 Fraxinus sp. D2006-0159 | reverse complement strand
TATTTGAGAACATATCTGATAATTATTTTTAACACCAACACCAATAAAAAATGGTAAATACAAAAAAATAAAAAAGTTGTCAAAAAATTGGGGGGGCCCAGGTCCCCCCAGCCTCCGCCCCTATGCATACTTTTCTCAGGGCCTATTTGATGTAATATTTTGAGAATAGAATCAATAGATATATAAAAAGTGATATTTTTTTAAAGAATACGTGATTAAAAGTATAAATATGTTACAAGTCCACTTGAATATATATGTATGATTAAAAATGAGTTTTAATGAATATGTATCGAGCAAGGACTTGATCTTTATGTTCCGTCTATGGATTATGTTGTTTGTACACTCCCTCTTTATATTACGGATGACATTTGTTGTGTTGTCAAAAAAAATATTTTTTTAAACTGTCCAATAAAATGATATCATGTGGCAGAAAGTAAGAAATGATGTAAAAGATGGTGTATACCAAACATGATTGTCTGTCTAGAAAGGCTGAACATGCCCTATTTTTTATTTGTTGTGTGTACAATTATTCCCCAGTCTAGTTATTAGGAGTACTCAAGACCACCATGTAGGATCCCTTTTATAATGAAGTTGTGAAGATTAGTACCAGCAAGTGTGTTTTAATTAGTCTATATATTAACTGTAAAATTAATTATATCTTGAAAAATATAAAAGAAGAATAAAAGAAATGATTGGCCAAGAGACAAATGGTACACATTACAAATTGTCCCTATATTATTAATTTCTATCCTATATATCTTGATTTGGAAGCAATGTCAAAGGCAAAGAAGAGACATTGAATTAGGTCTTTAGGCAAATGATGAATAATGGTTGTCATATTAGGACTTCTTGATTATATACATTTCAATGAGCAACTTATACTTGATTCGATTGAATTTTTTAAAATGAATTAAGAGGACATTCTAAATGAATTTGACTTTATTTTTAATTTGGAGACAACTCTGATATATTATCACTATTTTGATGTGAGTACCACTAATATGATACGTATTTAATATCAGATATACGTAATAAGAAAATTGTTTACACTTAAATACAACTATGAAGCAATAGTGGATAAAAAGACAAGGGAGTACTAACACGTAACGAGAAAGAAATGTGATAAATATTTGAAGAATAGAGTTGTATAGAATTTTCGAGATAATTAGAGGAAGTTCTCACCGATTTTTAAGGTCGAAATATTCTCCTTACTATAAATTTTATTGTTTCGGGTATGAATATGTATGTAGAATGGAACTATATAATTATTATCAGGATTGTGCTACAGGTACAAAATGGGTTACAAAAGGGTGTCCAAAATTGTCAAATGACGACCCCCTATTGGGGGGGCGCATGTGGGACCAGGCCCCCCCAATAGGGGGCCGCCATTTGACAATTTTGGACACCATTTTATACCCCATTTTGTACACCAAGAATTATCCTTATTATCATTCAATTAGTTTGAAATGGGTTTTTTAGCACTTGTTTGAAACTGATTTTTTTTTAAAAAAAAAACACTTTTTCCTCGTGTATAAAAAGACAAGGGAGTACTAACACGTAACGAGAAAGAAATGTGATAAATATTTGAAGAATAGAGTTGTATAGAATTTTCGAGATAATTAGAGGAAGTTCTCACCGATTTTTAAGGTCGAAATATTCTCCTTGCTATAAATTTTATTGTTTCGGGTATGAATATGTATGTAGAATGGAACTATATAATTATTATCAGGGTTGTGCTACAGGTACAAAATGGGTTACAAAAGGGTGTCCAAAATTGCCAAATGGCGACCCCCTATTGGGGGGGCGCCTGTCCCACAGGCGCCCCCCAATAGGGGGTCGCCATTTGACAATTTTGGACACCCTTTTGTACCCCATTTTGTACACCAAGAATTATCCTTATTATCATTCAATTAGTTTGAAATGGGTTTTTTAGCACTTGTTTGAAACTGATTTTTTTTTTTTTTAAAAAAAAAAAAACACTTTTTCCTCGTGTTATTTACAATCACACATTTTTCAAAAAATTCATTTGTCATATTTCTCTATAACTTTTTCCTTCTTTTTAATCATATATTATTCAAATAAAATTACCTTTTCACAAAATCATTTCTCAAAAATCAACTTCACACAAGGGCTGGATTCAATTTGATCATGTCGTGGGTTGGTAAATATTTGATTTGGTTATTGGTTCACCAATTTAAGAGGGTGTTTGGTGTGAATTAAAATTGGGTTTAGTAGATTGTGATAAAAAATTTGAAATATGTGGTTAAAAAGTTATGAGACCAATGAAATATGTGGTTAATATTGATTATTTGACTTGCTGATTTTAATCCGAACCAAATATGGACTAAGTAATTTTGATCAATTTATTGCTAAATCTACTCCAATACAACGTGTCGCCGGTGGTGGGCACATTCAAATGAAATGTTTATTAAAATTCATATTATAGGATGTGACATTGTCTATCAATTTGTCGCATCCCTCTTCTTATAATCAAGTTTGAGACCAACTATGAAAAGTTTCACGGATTCACCATTAATCTAGTCTAAGATATAGTGATAAACCCTATAAAGTAATTAAAAAAAATTCATATAGGGATTAAGAATAAATATTACTTTGAACATTAACAATTTAATTTATTCTATTATTTTAAATCATTAATTAATTTACACACGCCATCTTAAAGTTTTAACCCCATGTTTGGTCTAAATTAAAATTTGATTTTAATCTAAGTCAAAGTCAAAGTATCAATATTAACCACATCTTTCGTGTGTCCCACAACTTTTCAACAACACACTTTAAAAGCTTATATCACAATCTACTAAAAAAATATGATTTTAATCTACACCAAACACCGTCTTAAACTTTTAAGAATTCACCAACTGGTACCTAGTAGTAGTTGTAAAAATAATTATTTATCGGTACCCAATAATTGGTTCAAGGGGACCGGTAATATGATATGAGAATTAATTAAGTAATCTTTAGCAATGGAAATAAAGGCTAGAGAGAATAAAGGTCGGTTGGGCTCATCTGTGACCACCCTACAAAGGCAACATGTTACTCTGTATAATTCCTAAGTGCATATTATATATATATATATATATATAAATAAGTGATAACGGAATTTGAACTTATGACTTTTGGCGCATTTGAATTATATTATATAAAAATGATATTGTTAAAACGAAGTACATTTATTTATTAAGTTGGCTTGTTTGTTTGTTGAAATAACTTGTGTGTCGAATCGACTTTTTTTTTTCAAGATTTTATTATAAAATATTCGAAACGTTTAAATGTGATCAGGTCAAATTTTATATAACACAAATAATCATATACGCAATTGTAAAAAATTCGTAATTTAAAAATCGGCCCTGAAAAAATTGTATGCGTGAGTTGAACTTAATCGAGGTATCTTTGTGCAACATAATACATGAAAGTATACATTTAATACTAACTAAATCATTTAAATTTAGTCATAAAATAAGAAAGAACTAAATGGTGATACTTATCATTATGCAGACTTAAAGGGGAACCACTAGTGTTACAAAGTAATTAATAATTAAAAATTAATTGACTAATCACCAACCAAATTCTTAGCAATGGTACTCAATTAGTGGGAATATAATAATATGACATATAGGCCCATAAAAATAAGTTGCTCACGTGATATGATCGTGCACATGTGCCATTACCAATACCTTTAGTATCGCATGGGTGCTCTATAAAGCAAATTTAATAACATATTTACATGTTGATTATAGAGTGTAAATGTGTATATTGCATTTATCTAATGAGTTTAACACTACTATTTTAAAAGAAATAACTTGTACGGAGGGAAGTGTTGTTCCCTTTCGTGAATCTTGATCCTTCCTTTGGTGCGATAAGTTTTAATACGTAAGTAGTGATGTGAAGACATCCTTGTTTGTCTACTATTCAACTTTATTGCCACTTTGTGGAGTTTATTGCCACTTTGTGAGTTTAACACTACTATTTAAAAACAAATAACTTGTACGGATGGAAGTGGTTCCCTTTCGTGAATCTTGATCCTTCCTTTGGTGCGATAAGTTTTAATACGTAAGTAGTGATATGAAAACATCCATGTTTGTCCATTATTCAACTTTATTGCCACTTTGTGGAGTGGGTTAGTGGGTAGACTTGATCAAATGGTCATGCCGAATAATCTCGACTTTTAGTTTGCTCCATATATGAATCTTTAGTTGCGAAGAATTAATTGAAGGAGTTTATCATCTACTCGGTCTAGTGGTAATTGCTTGAACAAGTATCACTAGAATGGTTGGATAAACATATGTTGGACGAGTTGGAGAGAGCTTCTTATCTAGAGAATTTGGAGGGATTATGGATGACCAAACAATGGAGAGAGCTTCTTATCTAGAGAATTTGGAGGGATTATGGATGACCAAACAATGAATCTCTAAATGGTGAGCCAATCATTTCCTAAAGAACACTAAGATTATTGGTATTAGGGTTCTATTTTAAAAGATCAATATTATTAATAAAATTAATCTAAGTTCTTATATATTGGTTTTTTTTATGTGAGATTTATTTTTTAACATGTCCTCACAAGATTATGATTCGTTTGAGAATATCAATACTGAAATTAAATTACTCATTTGAGTTTAATGGATCAGAGATTATATTAGGTCTTGAATTTCATCTTTAAAAGGTCAATCATATACGCGGTAGTTTAAGCTCTTATATCCTGGTTATTGATTTTATCTTCATCATGTGAGACAATACATTAAATGATAGACTCAATTAAATGAGTTATGTGACTTTGTATTTAAATGAATCTATCATTTAATATTATGTAATTGTCACATAAATTGGGACTCAACTCCAATGAGGATAAATAACATTACTTAAAACATAACAGGCACAAGGACTAGCATTGAATGCATAGTAGCCCATGAGATTTATCGACCATAATTGTATAAAGCACAATATAAAAGAGTATGGAATTCGGCTCGACAAAATGATAGATGAAAGTAATTCATATTTTAGAAACTCATCTTAATTTTATAGTTGATTATTTTACAACTTATTTTTGCTATATTAGGGGAATGGAGTCCGGCACTAATTAATACAACTTCAAACCTACACGACATGTTTGCTAGGTTAGATGGCACACACACACACGACAAAAAAAAAGAAGGGTAATTAAACTTACTTATATTACTTTCCTAAGAGACGAAAAGTCTTGGTTGGAAAATCATATATTCTTGAATAAAATTAAAGGCAAGGAAGATTAAATAAATCACGTTTCCAAATGGACTTCAAAAACTAGTTGTAAGTGGAGTATATAAATGAAGGGCTATATGCATCTAGGTAGCTACATTCTTTTCCTTATTTCCCACAATAGTTCCAATGGCACAACCAATTAGGAGGGAATCACACTGATTTTTCCCTCTGTAAGGACACAGATTTGAAGATATTAAGGTTTGGAAAATCTTTATTTATCTTATATGTTCTTTATACTTTATTATTATATTAAATACAAAAACTCTAAGTTTACATAACGAGATTTCATATATTTAGTAATGTTAAAACTTTCTTGTATTATTGTCTGTCTTGTTCAAGTTGTTCACTCTCCTCTTTGTGTCTGTTTGCAGCAGTCATGTGCCAAACGAGTGAATCTCGAGAGGTTGAACTTGGTAGTATTGATGGCACTACTAGTACTGGCGACGATATTACAGTCGAGGATGGAACCAATATTAATGAAAGCAGAAATAAATCAAGAGAAGATGAATCTCGTCGTGACTTTTTCCGAAGAGTTCCGGTGAATCAGGTACCTCATACCCATCGTCAACCCCTGCCGCCCCTATTCTTCTCATGCACATACACGCATGCACGAGCAGAAATAGATACATACGCCGCCACAAAAACTTTCATTCTTCTTAAAACTCAATTTTTTTGCCACCAAGGTGCGTGACTAGTTCTAGTTGTGTGTCGCCATACATATATGAACTAGTTTAGGTATCAATGGACCCCGTATCCCCCTCGTTGGTGATCAGTTAGCATAACTCGAGGGAGGGAGGGGGCCAGACAGGCACCAATTTTTGCTCTTTCTGGGTCAAAATTTTCACGTCCATCTTCACCGATTTTCTGTTATTTAGGAAAATATACGTAGGGTCAAGGGTTGTCGTTTAATTTCGGACACAATAACAAACTTTCTCTATGGTTTGACTTGGATCCATGATATGATAGTTTAGCAATCTTAGGATTAAACCCCTTTACCGTGGCCTACATGGCCCTGGTAATGTAGCATGATTCGCAATCTTAATACGGGCACGTTTCATAGGCACTACTGGATTATATTTCCACTTTTCTTCCTTGAAACGCGTTCAATGTGTTCATTCCAACGCAACAAACACGTCGATGCTGATGAAAATTCATGACTAATGAAGTCTATTTCATTTTTCTTTTATTGTCTTTCTGATAGGAAAATTTTGCCCTTTCTAAGCATGCAAAATGTTGACTCTGTTATTGGGCCACTACAAGATTCTTATATAATTCAGATGTCCGTACCTTAGATTTAGCACCATATTATAAAATTCTGGTGTTATTAGGTAGGTAAACTGAAACCTGGAATAAGGGTCCAAGAAACACAGTCATCTCCAGCACCAAACCTGTCAGGTACAAGTAACAATTGTTTAAACAAATCTGTGATTCATTGAAGTAGCCTAATAACATACACTACGCATACAAGAACTTTGTTCACATACTCGTTTCTTAAACATGTTAAGTCGAGTCTAATTCATCACGTCAAACATGTCATAATGCGGGGACTTAGACATACTTATTTCAAGTGGCAAAAATTTCTTTCCTAAAAACTTCGTGTAAATGAATGCAGGCAGCAGCAGAGTTACTCTCACTGGGCAGAATTGCCTGTCCTGTGGCACTAACAACATTGCTTTTCTACTCAAAGACAATAATCTCAATGCTTTTCTTGGGCCATATGGAGAAAGCTGAGCTTGCTGGAGGCTCTCTAGCAGTAGGATTTGCAAATATAACAGGATTTTCAGTGATGAAAGGCCTTTGCACAGGAATGGATTCAATTTGCTGCCAGGCCTTTGGAGCCAGGAGATGGTCAGTTCTCAGCCAGACATATATAAAAACCGTCATCCTCCTGTTACTCGCATCCATACCTGTGGCATTGCTTTGGCTAAATGTCGAGCCTGTATTCCATCGACTAGGTCAGGACCGAATCATAACTAAAATTGCAAGAGGATACCTCATCATCTCACTCCCAGAGTTATTTACCCAAGCAAACGTCATGCCTTTGCGGACATTTCTAAGGACTCAGGGACTGAACTCCCCAAATACAATAGTCGCCACATGTGTGTCAATCCTTCACCTTCCTATCACCTACATCCTCGTAACATATTTGAATTTAAGGGTAAAAGGGATAGCATTAGCCTCTGTTATACATTCAATCAATGTCAATATTGGCCTTTTACTGTACTTATTTTTCTCCAAGGTAGCCATAAAGCCATGGAATGGGGCTAGTTTTAGGTCAATATTCCAGGGCTGGTGGCCATTATTGAGCCTAGCATTACCAAGTTTATGTTCAGTGTGCCTCGAATGGTGGTGGTACGAGATTATTTTGTTCCTGAGTGGCTTATTATCCAATCCAGAGTCGTCCGTAGCAGCAATGGGAATCTTGATCCAGACAACAGGCACGGTTTATGTATTTCCATTTGCTCTCAGCCTGAGCATATCACAGCGAGTTGGAAACGAATTGGGTGCAGGCGAGCCTGAGCGCGCACAATTAGCAGTCATGATTGGGATATGTTTAGGTCTCGCATATGGAATTTCAGCCTTCGGGTTGAGTATAGCCTTTAAGTCCTTGTGGGGAAAATTGTTCACAAATGAGCCACAAGTTCTTGCTTTAATCTCAGCAGCCCTTCCAATCTTGGGATTAGCTGAAATTGGAAATGCTTCTCAAACAGCAGCCTGTGGTGCCCTCACCGGCTCTGCACGGCCTAAAGTCGGTGCACGAATAAATATTGCTGCGTTTTACTTAGTAGGATTGCCATGTTCTGTTCTATTCACATTCAAACTGAAAATTGGATTCCAGGGACTCTGGCTGGGATCAGTAGCTTCACAGGCCGCATGTTTAAGCATGATGCTGTACATTTTGGCCCAAACTGATTGGAGACACGAGGCGAAGAGGGCCGAAGAGCTAACCTTGTCTGCCGGGGAAAAGGATGAAGGGGTCAACCTGGTGGCTTAATCTCCCACATTGAAGCACCATGTTGACATAACATAAGAGGACCATACATTTAACTGAGTGTAAATCCTTTTTGTTAAGAATCAGGTCTATTGTTTGTAACTGGTAAAAAGAGTGGTAGAGTCCATTGATTTATTTAATTAACTTGAACGATTAGTGGGGGGAAAATTCTTTATCTTACTAAGAGTGTAATTTTGTTCTGATTTTTTATAAAAATCTGATTCTAAAACTTCTAAATCATATGCTGATACAAAATGACATCTGATGCTAATAGCTTACAAGAAAATGTTCAAATTTCTAATTCTGAAACACAGAAAATAACTTTTTTACTCTATAACCTTACTGGTCTTGGGGATAGTTCCTGGTGTTTCGAGTCGAACCTTATATACAATCCAATTTTCGAAAACATTGTTGACGAAGAATTTGAAGTGAATCCTGCACGCGCGTGCGCACACACACTATTAGTACTTTGTGGGTCGGGTCTTTCATTGGGCCAGTTAAAGTGAATGCCAATATTCAAACTGTTATGAGATTGTAGCAGGTTAACATATCTATAATTCTTGTTACATAAATATGACCACGTAAGAACCCACAAAAGATCATTTGATATTAAGAAAGACCAATTGGAGTTGACTCTATCATGAGATTGTTCTTTTGGGAAATTTCAAACATATCTTGTTTTTTTTCAAAGCTTCCTCCATTATTTGTGTAAGATCGAGCAAATCTGCAAGTACTTGTGTTAATAACTATCAACGATTGACAAGGTTGATAGTAAGAGAAATAAAATGGACACACGTTAAGATAATATTAGAGTACTGACCTTTTAGCTTTCGAATGTTTTTTTTTTTTTTTTTAAGGAAAAAAAAGTTTTGAAAAAATGATTTTTTTTTTTTTTAAGGAAAAATAAGTTTTGAAATAATGATTTTTGGAGAATGTGCGATTAAAAAGTAGAAAAAAAAAATTTGGATTTACGTGTAAAATATTTTATTGTGAAAAAGTGGTTGAAAATGATTATGAGGGAAAAAAAAAAAGCAATCTTGCTACAGTGACATGCTCAATGACAGAGATGACACGTATCAATATATGATTGGAGAACTTACAAAATTAAAATTGCAACACCCAATCACTGTCCGCCACATCACTTTGCCTCCTTCATCCCTGTCAAATGAGTATTATTCAAAAACGACTTTTGTTTCGGTTGTTGTCAAACAAGGGCATTTGTGTTTCCCTTATTTTTTAAGAGGTTACAGGGTGTGTTTGAATCACATTATTTTAAAAAAATGTATTTTAAAATAGTATATTAATGGAGAATGTGTTGTTGAAATTTGAAAAAGAATGAAAAGTTATTGGTGTGATGGAAAATATTATTTTATTGAAGAATGTGTGGTTGAAAATGAGTAAAAAAATAAAAATAAAAATTTTAATGTGTACCAAACAGGAAAGCGAGTATATTCTGAAACCAAATAATTTATTTCGAAAATAGTCTTTTTTTCGTACTTAGATATTTATTTAAATCTTGGATGCCTAATTTGATCGATTCAATGATAACATCAACATGATTATCTGTAGAAAAAAATGTTGAATGGTTCAAACGTGTGTATATTTTAGAATCACAAATCCACGAAGGATGTAACGTGTCTCAAAGGAAAGGATATTTTAATTTAGGTTAAATCAAATGTCAAACAAATCAATCACTATTCTCGAGTCTTCTAACCAGAAGGAAAATGACATTCCTTGTTAAATCCTAGGCATATTCGTCAAAGACAAAATTAAATTATTGTAGTAAAATTGGTATTCGGTCTCGTAGTCGTAGGTGGTTGGCTTTTCAAAATCAGCTACACGTGAAACCTCGTGTCTCACAAAAAATCGACTAAGAGGGTATTTGATAGAGATTAAAATCAGATTAAAATTGAAAATATAATCGTTATTGTTGATTTCAGATTTTTATTAGACGGATGAGACCCAATAACGATCATATTTTCAATTTTAATCAGATTTTAAGTCGTACCAAACATGCCCTAAAAGAGAACTGAAGAGGAAAATTCTACATTGAAGAATTAGGAAGGTGTTGGACTACATCTATTATTCTACGTTGATTATGCAGTTTCTAGCATTTAACTTGCTTGACTATTCAATATAGCAACTATCTAACAAAAAATATGGGTATGAGGGAGGGTTCCAAATTAGACCCTTTTTAAAGCCGATTAAAATAGAAAATATAGTCGCTATTGAGTTTCACTCGTCTAATAAAAGTCAACAATAACGACTAATTTTTCAATTTTAATCTCTACCAAACACACTTTAGAAAGGTTTTCTCAGACAGGATGGAGATTGGCGAGTGCAAAAGTAAAAGGAAGCTTGATTGCAAGACTCAATTGTGAAGTATGGGCGAAAGTCGACAACGGTGATCCCATAAGGATTTATCTATGCATAATTGGATTTGATGTATGCACTTTTATTTCAAAATTTTCAAAATACACACACACATATATATATAAGGTAATGATCTCTTAAGTATCGTGCTTAGGTAGCAAACTATAAACTAAGCACCGTGATTAGGGTATGGGTTTTAACTTTGGTTTCTGTGAAAGCAAATGGGGCAGCTATAAAAAATTGGA
>CAIGRQ010231791.1:0-11624 GCA_903798375.1 Fraxinus sp. D2006-0159 | reverse complement strand
AATATATTTATAGTATTACATCTTTATTTGTTGAATTTATTTATCTTTTTCTTCAAATTTTACAGCCTTATTGGACGAGCAAATTACACGATATTTACTATTTCTTAATTATGCCTTTTGTTCTTTTACTCTATATAATATCATTTTAATTTTAAAAAATATCATAATTAATGTTGTTACAAAATTTTAAAACAATTTAAAATATGATTTTGCTTTGGCCAAAATGATTGGCAGATAATTATACATACATAAATTTTTTATAACAATTTAATAGTATTTTTTGAAATTATTATTTTTCAAAACTTGACAAAATATAAATAATCAAATAATATTTTTGAATAATTTTACATATGAAGTTTTTGGGGAAAAAAATTAATTGAAGTTTTAAAAATTAATTGAAGTTCAAAAAATTAATATTTTGTTTTCTAATTTTTCAACTTAAGTTTTTTTTAATTAATATTTTGTTTTCTAATTTTTCAACTTAAGTTGTTTTGTTTGTGGTGAGGCTCACGCCTCGCCTCGTGACAAAAAACGCCTCAGTACCCGTTTATATTTTTTCAAACCATGATTCGTTGAATAAAGGAAGATACGATCTCTTGAAAACCTCGTTCCTTGAATAAAGGAAGAGGTAGTCCTCATTCCTTGAATAAAGGAAGAGGCAAATCGTCGATGTTTATTCCAGGTCTCGTGAGATGCACTACCATTGAGTCTAACTATAAGACCTCATTATTTCAAGATCAGTTTATAAGACTCCGATAGCACTATTGTTGAGCCTATCTGTAAGACCTCGTCTATTTGAGGCCCGCTTATAAGACTCCGATAGTTCGAGAGCTATTCGCGGGATGTTTATTCCCTGCCTCACTAGATGCTTACTCTTGGCTTTGTGAGATCCTATTCTTCGTATCTCACTATTGTTGAGTCTAGTTGTAAGACCTCATCATTTCGAGGCCAACCCAACTATAAGACCTTACCATTCTGAGGCCAGTTTATAAAACTTGGATAGTTCAAGAGCTATTTACGGGATGTTTATTTCCCATCTCACCAGATGTTTATCCCTGGTTGTAGACCTCAATCCTTGAATAAAGGAAGATGTGGCATTATCTTGGAGTCTTCATTCAAGAAACAAAGTTAACAATCTGAAAAATTAAATTTGCACAAGTTCAAAAATAATAAAAGAACCTCCTATTGAGAAAGCTCAAAGGGGAAGCCTCTTATGATCTGCCCCTATGAAGAGATGCCTGAGCACTTCGATGAGGAGTTGAATCCCAAGAAGGACAACATCTGTACTTGCGTAGTGTGTCACATGCCTTTAACAACTAAAGTTATTAAAGAAGCCTTAGCATGGGCGAACTACTCAACCTCATGCTCATGAAAGTTAAAAATACACTTATGAAAGCAAGCTCATAAAAAAATTATAAGGTACCTCATATTGACAAAGATCAAAGGGGAAACCTCTTCACAGACGACCCTATGAAGAGATGCATGGGCACTTCGACAAGTTGGATTCCAAAAAGGACCACATCTACTCTTGCGAAGTATAACACATGCCTTGAACAACTAAAGTTGTTAAGGAAGCCTCGACATTGGCGAACTACTCAACCCCATGCTTAGGAAAAGAAAGGCAAGCGAACTGCCTATACTTGTTCAAATTATAAATAAAGTCAGACTAAAGTCTGAAGTGTTAAAGAGCCTCAGTTCATAAACATTGATGTGTATACATTCTGAAACTTATAAAGGTACACAATCTTCTAACATTTATGCAAAACTATGAGTTTGATATTATTATTAGAGTGTACTAAGTTCGGATTATATTGAAAAGCATGGCAATACATTAAACATAAGCGATAAGTGTAGGAAGTAGCTAACACCAGTATATGAGCTAAAATAATTTTATTTATTTAACAAATATTTGATTCAGACTTGGGGACTATTATGATACTGGTATTTAGTATCATTACATTATATTATTGCTAGCATATGCATTATATTATTGTTGCCGAGTACGTACTTCACCTCACTACTAGCATGTTATAACGCATATTATGTATCGAAGAAATTTGAAATGTCATTATTCACTTTATCGTCATGAGTAATTTGAGGGGCAAATGGACCCCAAGGTTATTTTAATCTGTGTAGTGGATACATTGTAGTATATTACAGGGTGCTGCCAAAATTTTTATTATATGCAGTATCTATCTTTCGAGGCAATTCGTTTGGATATATTGTATTGTATTACAGGATTAGTTTAATTCATATTACATATGAGATGCCGCCGAAATTTTGACAAATCATATGTAGCATCTATCTTTCGAGGCAATTCGTAGGCCCTTGCTTATTCAGGCAGCCACACATATATTCTGAGACAGTTCGTACGTCCTCGCTTATCCAAGCTACTTATATTTTCGATGCAATTCGTAAGCCCTCGCTTATTCAGGCTAGCACATACGTGTTTTAAGGCAAATCGTCAGTCCTGATTTGTTGAAGTTGCTCGCCTATTTGGGACTGAAGAATATTTTCGAGGCAATTCGTAAGTCGTCGCTTATAGGATGTCGCATTTTTTTAGGCAATTTGTAAGACCTCACCTACAGACATCTTATATTCGAAATCCGATCCGCAAATGAATGTACAACTCAGACTTAGGAGACTATTGTTATACCCATAAAATATTTTCTATTGGGCTTGGACCTCGACCTACTATCCATTCGGCCCATTTGTTTCTTTATATATGTGTGATCCATTTCAAGTGAGAGATGTTCTCTAACCCTATCCTCTTCCCCTTTTCCGTCTCTTACTCTCTTTTTTTTCTTTTGTCCGGCTGTTGACTTGATCGTCGGAGTGCAAACGATTGCCAGAACTTTTTCTTAACTGGCAACCTTTGCTTCATAACCAGGTGTTCAGTGTGCAGGTGATGTCCACGTAGAGGTGACATGGCGAAGATTCTATTGACACATTTTTTTGGGTCAACAACTATTATGATATATTCTTTCAATATGATATATTTGGAATTACAAAGATTGTATATAAATTATTTGTGAATTGGAATGTGAGACATATCATTGAGGGGCCTTAGTCATGTTCTAGAATTGATTATCGGAGATCTTTGAGATCCATTTTCGTTCACTAAAGAGGCTTGAGACCCGTATCAAAAGTGCTTAGCCCAAGCAAAAATCTACATGCATATGACTAGATTAAATATTTTAGTCAAAGTATACATTTTTTGGTAAATTTCTCGGTATATTTTTATGTGATAAGATTATAGTATGGATATCTGTTAATGATTATATCATGACCATGAGATGATATTTTCAGTGTTATGAGAATGTCTTACTTCTTGACTATGATTATATGATGTTACATTGTGAATTATCAAGGGATGTGAACTCAATTTTCGATAAATATGTACAATTGAGAAAGTATTATTATTTTTTAAATTATCTACTCATCGAGCTATCAACTCATATTTTTCAACGTTTTTCTTAGCAAGTAGTAGTTGAGTTATTACAGCTTTGGAGAGCCTATTGATTTTGAAATTTTGGAACCACACTCATGACATATTTAGGTTATTGTGTCAATTGACTTGAATTGAGTTTTCATTATCTAGCATACTGTTGATAGGAGGTCAAAGTTAGCCTTTGTAGTGGATCTGACATCTAGCTGATATCCACCATCGATGCATGTTACATTTTGGGTCCACTAGTATAATTCAAAATGGGTCATGTCATAGTGTAAAACTGCAAAACCAAAAACATTTCCACTGTAATTTGCATACCTAAAAATTATCCTTAGCCCGTTTAATGATATTTGAAACGATCCAACATGTGCCGACCTTGACATCATTCTCATAATCTTGTGTCAAAAAGTTAACCAAGCAAAAAAGAGTCCCACTTTCAATGAAAACCTAGAAATCATTCAACATAATTGAAATTCTTATTATGGTTCTTCTTAGAAAGTGGTCAAAGAGTGTAAGGGTTGATTTCTCATAATGGTATTTAGTAAAAGGGGTCACCAAAGAGTTGGATTGTCTCTTTATATTTTCACTACTCGAAGTATTTTCCTAGTCAAGGGGGATCCCTATAGTATGTCACAAGGGCACACCAAGATACACCCTCATACAACTTGAGAACCACAATATGTTTAATTAAATGAATTCAATATAACTACACACTAGAGGATAATCGAGGTAATCGTAAAATAATAGGAGCAATACCAAATTTGAACAGCAGTAGAATTGAATTTAAAAACCAATAAATATCTTTTAAAGGTCACGAGTCCCCAAAAAATTTGTTCTTAAAAAACAAAATCATCATAAAAGAAATCTTATCGCATGAGAATAAGCAGTCAAACTCTCAAAATGAGAAAGTTTATTTTCCTTTTTACTTAGAAGTTAAGGAAAAGTTTGAGGAAAAACGTGTTTCGAAACAAAAATTGCTTAAAAGTAAGTTGATCCATTCTTAAACACACGGTCTATTCAGTAAGAGGCATAAGATGACAAAGGTAACAAGTAACTTGGAAATGCTTATTGCTTAAAAAAATAAAACTTGGAAATGCCTACCAATGGAATAGTGAACATACCACATAACAACAAATTCATGTGCTCAAAATGAAGTTTTCTGATTAAAGTTAAGAACATGAGTCAGATGATACCTGAATCTGGGTATCATCTCCATATGTAATAATATTACCAACGAGGCCCAGGGCAGAATACAAAACAAATGATGAAGGATATCTGCAAACCACCAAACCAAATAAGTGTTGGTGTGAGCTGAAGAAATCAAATTAGGAAATACAATCAATGTAATTCCCCCTATCAAGGAGCCAACCACGATACTTGGCACCAATTGTGTATAGCCTAAAATAGATGTTATTTTCCCCCTATTTATATGTATTCTAGTCGCTGTAATTATATGTAAGAAATGAAGGAAGATGTTTACCTTTGAAACATGGTATCAGAGCCTCTCTTTCATCAATCACCCATACCCTTTCTCTCGTAGACATTCTAATGAACAGATGGATGACACTGGAATCATCACCAATTTAGGTCATCCTCTACCCAACCCCGAATCTCTATTCCAAGAATTTTCACAAAAAATGGCAAAAGCTCTATCTAAAACCCAAAATCTAAATACAACCACTGAAACTTTAGCCCCAATTGGCATCAAATTGGACGGTTCAAACTATGCCTTGTGGTCCCAAGTTATGGAGATGTATATCTTCGGAAAGGATAAGTGGGGCTACATGAATGGCGATTCTCCACCACCTGCACAAACCGATCCCAACTTTCGAAAGTGGCGAATCGACAATGCCATCGTCAAAGGTTGGTTAATTAATTCCATGGACCCAGCTTTGATTGGAAACTTTATTCGCTTTCCTACTACAAAGGCGGTTTGGGACGCCATTGCCACGACTTATTTCGACGGGAGTGATACCTCCCAGGTCTATGAACTTCGATGGCATGTTACTCGGCTGAGACAATCGGGTGGCTCACTGGAAAAATACTACACGGACTTGTAGGGGCTGTGGTGTGAAATTGATTTCCGCCGCCCCAATCCAATGGAATGTGTCACCGATATTCAATACTACAACAAGATGCTCCAAGAAGATCGACTGTACACCTTCTTGGATGGACTTGACGACCACCTAGACGGGATTCGTAGTAGTGTTCTATAGATGAAGCCGTTCCCTTCCATCGAACAAGCATACGCCGTCGTTCGCAGGGAGGCACTCAGACAGATGGTAATGATTGCCGACACCGACAGCTCCTTTGGCGCCATTCTACTCACCAAGGGATGGAACATGGGCCCGGCCACTGCTTCCTCAAATGGGTCTTTTTCCCTTGGTCTCAACAAGACCCACGACACAAAGGAAAAAATGAAGTCTGAAGGGGATAAATGTTCCCATTGTGGAAATTTGAGGCAAAAACATGAAAATTGCTTTAAACATAATGGGTATCCGGACCGGTGGCACGAATTGCAAGGAAAAAAGAAAAAAGATTTGGTGGATACTAATGGACGTAAGGGCAAGGTGGCTATGGTAACTGCTGAACCCCAATTATCTTTACTACCCAACATTGGGTCTCCTCAAAGTGCGGATCCTACATCAAATATAGGTAATTGTGGTTCTGTATTAACTACCACCTCTAGGGACGAGGAAAGGGGTGCTTGGCTACTCAACTCTGGAGCCACTGACCATATGACATATGATGTCACAGATTTTACTCAGAACTCCACACCTCGACGCACAAGTGTTGCAAATGCGAATGGAGTCATTTCCCCAGTCATGGGAGCTGGCTCTGTGACTTTGTCTCCCTCATTACATTTATCTCATACATTGCTTGTGCCGTCACTTTCACATAAATTACTTTCTGTAAGTCAAATCACTACTGAACTAAATTGTGCGGTACTCATTTATCCTACATTTGTCTTCTTCAGGATATTCTCACGAAGGAGATACTTGGGCGTGGTACTAAAAGAGGGGGGTTATACTACATGTAAGATTTCAGCGTGGGACGTGTACATCACATACAGAGTAATGATAGAGAACGATATATTTGGCTTTGGCATCATCGCTTGGGACATCCGTCATTTAACTATTTGAAATATTTATTACCTGATCTTTTTTTCAAATGTTGTGGTCTCTGACTTCAAATGTAATACATGCATCTTGGCCAAAAGTCAACGTGTATCTTATCCGCAAAGTATGAATAAAAGTAGTATTCCATTTGCTTTAATTCACTCTAATGTGTGGGGTCCATCTCCTATCTCTGTTGGATCTAGAGTTCGTTAGTTTGTCATCTTTATCAATGATTGTACGCGCATGACCTGGTTGTATCTACTGAAACACAAGGATAAAGTACTACAAGTGTTCCAATCATTCCATGTCATGATTCAGACTCAGTTCTCATCCAAGCTTCGAGTTATACACTCTACAATGGTGGGGAATATGATAACCAGCTCTTCCGTGCTTACTTTGAACACCATGGTCTAGTTCACGAGATAACATGCCCTCGGACCCCTCAGCAGAACGGCATTGCTGAGTGAAAGAATCAACATATCCTTGAGACTGCACGTGCTCTACTCCATGGAGTTTATGTCCCAATCAGATACTGGCCTAATGCTATATCCACCGCTGTCCATTTACTCAACCGAATGCCTTCCAAAGTTCTAAATTTTAAGACTCCATTACAAGTCCTGGCATCCCATGTCACTATACTCACAATATTGATGCTTCCTCCTAGAGTATTTGGTTGTGTGGCCTATGTACATATCCACAAAAGTCAACGAACGAAACTTGATCCATGTGTCGTCCGTTGTCTTTTTTTAGGGTATGGTGTACATCAGAAAGGCTATCGATGCTATGATCCCTCTACCAACTGCACCTACGTGACTATGGATGTCACATTCCTGGAAAATGACACTTTTTTCTTACTAACTACCAATTCTCCTCTTTAGGGAAAGTCAAATAATGAAGAGTAAAATTGGGTACTCTTTGACTGGCCGAATACAAAACCAGAACAGGAGCAAACTGCATTGCATATTGATAGGTCTAAAGAATCCATTGATGAGTCTATAGAACTGAAGGCTGATTCTGAAGGTGATGAACCGAATTTCGAAGGTGATCCCCCCTCTCACTCAGTACCTATAGCCCCATCTCCTTATAATATCCCTGAGGTAAGCGCTTGTGACTCACCTTAAAACGTAAGTGACTTGAATAATACTGCTGGATATATATTACCTTTCAGGAAGAATCGTGGCAAGCTACCAAACAGATATTCTCCAGAAATTGAAGAACGAAGATCAAAGTACCCGATTTCCAATTATGTGTCGACTAGGAGATTATCAAAACCCCTAAGGGCCTTCGTGCATGTGCTCTCCTTAAGTCATGTTCCAATGGGAGTTGAGGAAGCTTTGTCAGACCCAAATTGGACCCAGGCAATAAAAGAAGAGATGGAGGCATTGTTACAAAATGACACATGGACTGTAGTAACATTACCTGAAGGGAAGAAAATAGTAGGTTGCAAATGGGTATTCTCCATCAAACATAAGGTAGATGGATCTATCGAGAGATACAAAGCAAGGCTAATGGCAAAAGGGTATACACAAACATATGGGGTCGATTACCAAGAAACTTTTTCGCCTGTTGCAAAATTGAATACTGTCAGAGTATTGTTGTCTCTTGCAGTCAATCTTGACTGGACATTACATCAGCTGGACATCAAGAACGCCTTCCTCCACGACGACCTCGAAGAAAAAGTATACATGGACTTTTCTCCAGGCTACACAACGTCCTTAGACACCAAGGTGGTGTACAAATTGCAACGAGCACTGTATGGACTAAAACAATCACCTCGAGCATAGTTCGGAAGGTTTAGTCTGGCAATGAAGAAATATGGATTTAAACAAAGTAACTCAGATCATACACTATTTCTGAAGCACAAATCAGGCAAGGTAACTGCATTGATAGTTTGTGTAGATGATATGATTATCACTGGGGATGATAAAGAAGAAATATCTAGACTTCAGAAGCAGTTAGGAACTGAGTTTGAAATCAAGAACCTTGGAGGACTCAAATATTTTTTGGGGATTGAAGTGGCCAGGTCAATGCAAGGTATATTCCTCTCCCAAAGGAAATATGTGTTGGACTTATTAACCGAAGTAGAAATGTTGGATTGTAAATCTGTGGACACTCCAGTTGCACAAAACCATCAACTAAGTGAATGTCCGGACCAAGTTCCAACGGATAAAGGAAGGTACCAAAGGCTAGTGTGTAAGCTAACTTACCTCTCTCATTCTCGCCCAGATATTGCATATGTTGTAAGTGTGGTTAGTCAATTCATGTACAACCCGAGTGAAGATCACATGAGTGCTGTGACTTGGATACTCCGATACCTGAAGTCCTCACCTAGAAAAAGACTTATGTTCTCAAAGAATACAAATACAGAACATGGAGATCAATTAAAGGTAAGTGGCTATACAGATGCAGATTGGGCTGGAAGCTTAGCAGACCGAAAATCCACCTCAGGTTATTTCACTTTTGTTGGCAGGAATCTTGTCACATGGGAAAAGGACTTTGTGAACTCCTTTGGATCAAGAGGTTGCTTACAGAAATTGGCTTTGGCCCTATATCCGAGATTGATCTATTCTGTGACAACAAAGCGGCCATTGTCATAGCTCACAATCGAGTTCAACATGATCGGACAAAACATGTGGAAGTGGATCGACACTTTGTCAAGGAAAATCTAGATGCAATGATAATCAGATTCCCATTTGTGAAGTCTGAAGACCAACTAGCTGACATACTCACAATGGCAGTATCAAGTAAAGATTTCCACAACTCTCTTGGCAAGTTGAACATAAAGGATCTATATGTACCAACTTGAGGGGGAGTGTTGGCGTGAGCTGTAGAAATCAAATTAGGAAATACAATCAATGTAATTCCCCCTATCATGGAGTTAACCACGATACATGGAACCAATTGTGTATAGCCTAAAATAGATGTTATTTTCCCCCTATTTATATGTATTTAATTGCTGTAATTATATGTGAGAAATGAAGGAAGATATTTACCTTTGAAACAATAAGTACAACTATGAAGTTCAATTACAGAACCGAAGTTACAAATCAAAAAACAAGGAACAGTATCAAGTTGGATTTTTTTCACTTACAGTAAAAGCTCAATCAAACGAGGAAAAACACCAGCATCAATCACAACTTGGATTATATCTTCTCTCTTGTGAGTTAGATAATATATTGCCGAGCATGCATAACTAATGACTTCTTCATCGTCTATATGAATCAGATGAGCAAGATGATTGAGGGCAGGTTTCAACTGCTCAATAATATCCATATGGAATCGGTTAAATATATAAAGGTCTAGCAGTATTTATATGCATCAAAACCATACAGAAAAGCATTTGGAAGACAAACCTGCTCGAACTGAGGCTGTGGATCTCCACGACAAAATATTGACAATGTCTTCACAGCCCTTCTCATGATGGATAGTTTTGTTTTATCATTAACTTGTGCCAATAAGGTGATTAACACTCCATGACTAAGGATAAGATCACGAGATTGTGTTGAGTCGTCGGCAATAATTCCTAACATCTCAAGTGCCTACATAAAATAGTTGGACTTCAAAAGCAGCCATAAAATAAAATAAAAAGCTCGTATTAGTCTTTATCAATTTGTAAAAGGTTGGAAAAACATATCTCCAATACAGGGAGCAGGGTGTTGTTATGTCATTTACTGTTAAAAAGTGTTATTTCTACTCAGCTGAAGAAAACGTAAAAGCAGTCATGGAACAATGTATGATCAGTAGGACTATTGCTATTGATCCTAGTTTTAATCTCTGATCAGTAGCTTGACAAAAATTAATCAATTGATACTAGTTTTAATCAATTCATATAAATATGCATTCCTTTATTTTTCTCCACTTTAGATTCAGAGAGCTTTTTCGTTAGGCTTCAACTTTCAAGTAATTTTCTTGAGCTAATGTGTAATTTCTTCAATCCAAGATTTTACAACTGAACGATTAGTAGTGGAGTTTTCCACTTGGCTTTTCTCTTGTGTGTATCATCCACTTGTAAACTGTAGCGAAAATACTCATAATGCAGATTGAGTTTATCTTCGAGCTTATGTCAACATACTGAATAATGCTATGTGTTTAGTGGTTTTTATCGTTTCGTGACAACATATCTGTCATTATTCTAGATCCAATTAAATATGATAATTGCTGTTAAAACCCGAATAAGGAGGTATTTTGGACTAAAAAGGAAGGTTTTAAGCTAATTTGGAGAAATTGAAGGCTAATCGAACTGCACGATATCGATAAGGAGTAGTCGGTAGAAAGTTGCAAGTTTCAAAAGCGAGATTCATTTTATTGAAAGTTTGAGGTTAATTTTCACATTTTTGAAATTTGAGGTCTAATTTTCGAAAGATTATTGAGGTTCAAAGATAAATGTGGAAGCTTTTGGAAGTTGTAGGATTAAATATTGAAGAATTGGAGAAAAAATGATCAAGCCGAAATAAAATGTTGAAATAGGAACCAAACCTCAACAATATAAAAGTTGAAGGACTAGCACAAATTAGAAAAGGTTGGTGACGAAGGTGATGAGTTGGTCTTTAAAGAAGGCCTCGAGGAGATATTAGAGCTTGGTTTGTTAGTCGGAGTCGAAGTTGGAGTCAGATTCAGATAATTGGGTTTTGGGGTTTGGATTTGTTCTTATTCTTGTTCTTATTTTTTTTATTTTTTTTATTTGTCAATTTTAGGGTGGGAGTGGGGGATTTATTGGCTAGCTTTGGTTTCTTCACTATGGGAAATGGAGCTGTAGTGGTATCGATTGGTAGCTAGGTAGGGATGATTTTGGATTTGGGGTGAGATGGTCGGGGAAGAAAGAGATGAGGTGAGATTATTATTATTATTATTACATAATAGGAAAAATTTGTTATGCCCAAAATGTTATTGCCTTATTTGGTTGAAATTATAATTTTTTTCATTTCTGGAGTCAACTAAAGATTTTTGGGTCAAACAAATGGAAATCTTCATTTTGGACTTTACTTACAAAAATTCTAAAGCTTTGGTATCTAGCATGGCACAAATAAAAGGTTTGTGTCAAATCTGCTCCTAAA
>CAIGRQ010231774.1:0-12202 GCA_903798375.1 Fraxinus sp. D2006-0159 | reverse complement strand
ATTTTTTCCTTTCCTTTTCCTTTTTCTTTTTTTTTTTTTTTTTCCTTTCTTTTCTCCCTTCCACCTCATAGATTTGCAATGGTAAATCCTCAGGAAAGGTGAAAATGTCGGAATGCAAGAAACGTCGCATCTCATTGACGACACCTTCCATATGCGGTATAGCATAATTGGTTTCTTCCTCCTTACAAGTGATTAGAATGAATACAACAATGGTGAAGAGGAAGGAAAACAAGAAAGTTCCTACCTCATTAGCCAAAGCTTCGATAATATCTATCACTATTTTTTTGGTAGGGTGCAAATGCATTGCTGTGGTGTTTATAATTATAGTTGGTGGTGTTGGCCATGTTGGCAGTGGCTTGAAAGGTGGTGGTGATGTTAGCGGTGTTGGTGAGGTTGTAGTGGTGCGGTGGTGGGGTGCTGAGATGCTGTGGTGGTGATGGAAAGATGTTTGTGACCAATTATTTAGTTGATTGTAATCAATAAATAATATATGATCGATGAAATAGATAATTTGATCAATAAATAATATGTGACCTAAAAAATGTGAGATTCCGACTATATTTTTAACCGTGACTCACAATTTGTGATCGAAAATTAATTTGTGATCAATAAATTTGATCATTTGTGATAGTGAAATAAGCCCTTGTTTGAGCTCCATTATATGGAAAAAAAAATGGAATAGTTTTTTTAAAGAATGTATGATTAAAAAGTAAGAAATTTTTTTGAATTTATGTGTAATATTATTTTATTAAGAAAATGTATGATTAATAAGAGCAGAGAGAAAAATGAATTAAAATTTAATGGGGCCAAACATAGGCTAAATTATGACCTATAAAATTGGTGATTTGTGATCATAGAATAATACGTGACCTATTAATTTAATAAATAAGTTGTGATTGAGAAATAAGTTGTGACGTGTAAAAATTCGTGATTTGTAAATGAAGAATAGTACGTGATCTATTAATTTGATAAATTGTGATTGATAAAGAGTAAAGACTATAAAATTTGTGAACTGTGATATTAACATATTTAGCCCCTATTGATACACATTAAAATTTTCATTATCATTCTTCTACTCGTTTTTAACCACACATTTTTCAATAAAATAATATTTTTCATCACATCAATCATTTTTCTTTTTTTTTCTTCCAACCACACATTCTCCATTAATCTACTATTTTAGAATACATTCTTTCAAAATAACGTGACTCAAACAGTTTTGAAATTTTGTATCAAATTTTCCCATAATTTTATGTAATTGGAATTTAACATTTGTGGTCCTGTACGGTCCAGTACAGAACATAAACTGAATCGATCAGATGAATTGTCAGTCTAACGGTATCATCTCAGGGAAATAGGCAATTACAGTTGTCGGCAAGACCCTATCAATTCAAAAATAGATGAAACATGCTAGGCTTACAAAAGAAAAAATAGCTTTATTCAAAATAGATCCTCTCAATAGAATGTTAATTGATTTATCACTTGACACTTGCTGTTAATTTACATTTTTTTTTTCAACTGCATATTTGATCCACAATTCTTTGATAAAGTATATTGAGTTCATGTTTGGTAAGGATTAAAATTTAAATTTTTATCAAAGTCACAATTGATAATTAAATTATAATCACATATTTCATAATATCTCCCAATGGTCACCAGTTTGAGTCCCCTCAGGTCATTGAGCTGAGTATCGACTGTAAACTTCAGGGCCCCATGAAATTAGTCGAGATGCGTGCAAACTGACCCAGACATCCACAATTATAAAAAAAACATATTTCATAATATTTACCAACTTTTCAATCACTCATTTCATCAATTTTTATCAAAATCTATTAAAAATTTGATTTTAATCTTTACCGAGTATGAGCTGAATTGAAACGAACAATACATTCTTAGCATACACTATGCAATTTACTCAATAATCTCGAATTTTTCACGGGACATTTTTCTTTTAACTCGTTTTATGACATGAGTAGTACAATGATCTACTAAGTTTTATTTATGTTCCAAATATTATTATATCGTCACTATTTAAACATGAAAGATGAAAGGGATAAGAAAAGGTAGCATCACCGTCCACGCTCCGTTGCACTAAGTTGAAATATTTCAAAATCAAATGGATAATCACTTTTGTAAAGAAAAGTCATCTACATGGTTCTACTCTTTTTTTTTTTGACGTAGGAACCCTCAGCCACAACCCATGAGCGCACACTGAGTAAACCTCGTTTCATATGCCGTTATCTACATGGTTCTACTTTGATCTTACAGTGTCTTGTTTGGGTGAATTTTTGCATAATCGGCATAAAAGGTAAATATTTAATCAATGAAATGCAAAATAAATTCCACTTATTATGCCTAAAATATGACAAACTAGATGGACGGGGGGGGAGGGGGGGTGCGAAAGCAATATATATGTGTCGATAAATGCATTATTTTGAGGAATGTCAAGTTTTTCAATCAGTCAAAAGCTATTACATGACAAGAATTTTTATTTATCGACGTTTTTTGTTTTCAACACAAAATCCACGTATACCTTTTTATGATAATTCAATATTTATAAGTTAATCAAGTTAACGTTATACTTTATCGACTCGTTTAAAATGCATTTGCTTAACGTATCATCACGAGAAATAAGTGTCCATTATAGTATGTTAGTTTCTATCAAAACTGATGTAGTGACCCAAAAAAGATGTTGCTTTTTTTATTTTTTTTTTTGTAATTACCTTTAATTAAACTACGAAATGCATAAAAGTGAGGTTTTTATCAAATTATGAAGTGAATGTATTGGATTTCAAAATTTACATATTGTCATCTATTCCTAATTTTTGAAGTACGTAGTTTAGTGTTGTTAAAGTGTTCCGACAATCAATAATCTTATATTTTTTAATATTCTTTTTCAAGATAAACTTAATATATTCTAAACACAACTCGATTATATTTCTAGTTTGAATTCATATACAAAGAGATGCATTCAATCACACTATTATCAACAATATCGCACACACCACTAATATTATTCATAACACCTATTGTTAGTGGTGGATATGGTTCGGTTCTATTTTAAAGGAGTGAATTGTCCAAATAGTCACTGAATTTTATGTCATGCTTCTAAGAGGTTATTGAACTTTCAAAATCACTCAAATTATCACTGAATTTTGCAAAAAGTTTCTACGAGGTCACTGAACTTTAAAAATCACCACATTCATTGCTAAATTTTGCAAAAAGTTTCCCATGGGTCACTAATTCAGTGATCTCCTAAGAAACTTTTTGCAAAATTTAGTGATCTCGTAAAAATATTTTGAAAAGTTTAGTAATGAATGATGTGATTTTTAAAGTTCAGTGATCTTGTGAAAACCTTTTGCAAAGTTCAGTGATCACTTGGGTGATTTTTAAAGTTCAGTGACCATTTGAAAGCATGACTTAAAGTTCAGTGCCTGTTTGGACAATTCACTCATTTTAAAGAGAATCGAACCAAACCCAAAATTTTTGGATATTTAATATATGAAACCGTCGGGCCTATATTTAATTATGGAACCGTTCGGGTTCGATTCCATTTGGTTCAGTTCGGTCTAGTTCGATTCTATTCAGTTCCGGGATTCCGTACAATAATTATTATTTTTTTATATTACAACAACGCTACATTAATCCGACTATGACATAATCAATCTTAACTCTTACAAAATAACATAGTTCAATCTCGTGATATCTTTTGCACCTCTCTTTGTTGAGTTTTTCATAGATTTTACTATTGAAATCATAGGAAGAATAAGATGGCTAGTTCGAAATAATAGAACGGTAAAAATGACACTACGGTAGAATAAGATATTTGGATAAAATGTAGGTCAATTTGATTAAGTTGAGCTTGGCTGAAAATTAGAAAAGTGAAATTATACATTGGGTTTGGATTAAATTAATTAGTTAGCAATTTATGTAAAAAAAAATAAAATAATTTGATTTCTTTAAGATAATTTTTTTTTAAAAAAAACTAGGGAGATTCGATTCTTATTCGTTCTTCGGTTCTGGGTTTAGAACCGAGAACCAAATCAAACTTATCGGTTCTCAATTCAGATACTCGTTCGGATATTTAACTTAAAAAAACCGTTATGTTGGATTCAGTTTAGTTCGAGTCTGATTCGATTTGGGAGTTTTGTCTAGCCCTACATATTGCTCATGTGTCAAATATGCAATGCTCTAATCTATTGTGAGTCCTCCAACACTATAATAAGCAACAAATTATTTAATTGATAGCTAAGCAATCAAATAACACAATAAGCATGCATAATTAATCACAAACACAAGAACTCACTAAAATACTTAATCTTTAAATAAAAAACACATGACCAACAATTTCATGATTCATCTAATACATTAAGAAGTTTAGCATAACATATTTGTATCTAAATTACACAAAGGGTTCAGAAAAGACATCACCAAATTCAAAGAACAAAGGTAGAAGCTCGATAAATCAATTTCTTGAACTTTTCCTTTAATTTGAGCCTCGAATCTTCAACTTTTTGTATCAACTCTCTCAAGACTCTTGATAAGCTTCGCTTTGATGATAGAATATGAGATAATAGCTTGCTAATCCACGTTCTAAACGGATTCTAGGTTAAGATGTTGAAGATATCGTACCATACAAAGACGAGTTAAGCCTCAGAAGGCTTGCAGGTGATCCATGCGCTCGCATGGTTATACCATGTGATTGCATGGTTATGCCTCTAAACACTCAATATTTTTGTCATATTTTTCTCTCCCGATATTCGATTGAAGTAATTCAAAGTGTGATAAAATAACTAACTCAAATAGCTACAATTCTTTTTGAAATATTATTTTCCAATTCAAACGTTTACTATGATAAAAATAGGTTTCAATCTGAGGCTGAAAATCTGGAGCATGACTTGTTCGACTTGAAATTGATGTGTGAGAATACTTCAACTATATTTTACCTCTCTAACTTCTTTTCTCATCCAATTGACCCCTATAACTCTCCAGTCTTCGTCATGAGGTTCGACACAAATTTTGAATATTTGCACTTTAGTCCCCCCAAACTTTAGATCTATTGCAATTGAGCCATTTTCCATCATTTTTCTTCAATTTCGTCATTTTCATCGACATTTACCTAACAAGCACTATATACATAGAATTAAGGCATTATTCATCAAAATATCTAATAAATACTCTATCTTAAATAAGTGTACAAAAAACTGCTATTAGAGGGTTCGTAGTCGGGCCGAAGATCCAATTTTTCATCCCCATTTATTTAGAGTAGGGTCGTGGTGTGAACGAGGAACTCCTTCCACGTATATGGCCCCCGTTGATAAATTTTAATTTTTATCGTAATTTTTTTATAAGCTAATTAAATTATATTATAATCATATTATATATAAATTATTTTGAAATCGAATGATATACTATGCTTAATTCATAAATATGTTAACAAAAAATAAATATATTAATCGAGGGGGTCGACCCTGACTCGGGGCAAGGATTTTGGCATCGCCCTCCCCGTTCCCGATTAGTCAAGAAACACCGCCTCATTGCCATCATTAAAATCACAAACTATATAAATTCTATTAAGTATTCGTGTAATTAATTTTGTATTTTAACATCTTGAAAAAAAAAAATCACTAACAATTTTTACAATGACGAAATATCATCCAAGACAACAACAAACTATGTAATTATGTTCAACAATACATTTAAAATTAATATTAAACAGTCCTTACTTGCGTGATGATACCTTTAATAAAGCTAAATATGAGTTAAACAACGGCTTAAATCTTGCTTTGATCAGATAAACAACAAACCAATTCAGAATCCATTTGAATTCTATTAATAATGAAGATTTGAAATCCAAGGTGTCGATGCCAACGATGAAAAACAAAAGTTAGAAGAATTAATGAGATTAGATACGCAGGATTAAAAGAGGGGACGGAATTTTTGTAAGCAGATATTTAGCCCCGTGAGGATTAAAATCATATTTTTAATAAATTTTGATAAAAATTGAAGAAATGTGTGATTGAAAAGTCGTGGATCCCATAAAATGTGTAGTTAAAATTAATCGTTGATTTTTTATTTTATTTTTTTGACGTAGGAACACGCAGACGCTATCTACCAGCGGAACCCCGACCACTGTGAGTGTGCACTTGGATAAATATCACTTCATGTACAGTAGCCTGCAAAACACACAGGAGATGTAAACCGTACTGGCAAGTTCGATACGACGTGCTCGATCGAGGAAGTGTTGGTATGAGATTCGAACTCGTGACATTCGGTTTCCGCGTTCACCTGTTCCACCAACTCGACTACCTCCAAAAGGATGATTAGTCGTCAATTTTATTTCTATCAAACATGAGCTTAGTTTTATTAACTAGCCGTAAAAGTGAATGAATTTAATGCAAGAAACCTTTAAAGGCATGAATATTAATGGTTTTGGAGAATTTTTTGAAAAAAGCACATGGCAAACGACCAAGTATCCGTTAAGAAGCCCAAATACGGAACAATCATATGCAACCTTTCATCCAACGGCTACGATTAAGTAGCCGTTAGTTTTCAAATTATGAAAGCATGTTTTTTTTGCAGACATCAATCCGCCGTTTGGATGCTCAGAATTTTCCCTAACCCTTCTGATTCAACTTCAAGAACACACTCCCACCCCATACCAAAGAGAGAGGCTTTTGTCTTTTTCCTTCAATGATATTTTGATTGATGCTGATTGGGTTTTCTTGAAGGCCTCTCTCTTTCTCTCTTATTTGTTGAGGATCCTCTGTGAGTGGATTTTTTAATTGAATTTTACCTACAGATTTCTTGTGGATTTTTCTTGATTCAGACGCTTATTTTCTCTCGTTCATCAGATTTTATGATCTGGGTTTTTTCTCCTTGAACGTTGATTGACGATTTCTTATTAAATCAATCATTTTATTAGTGAATTTAATTTTTATTGATGAGATTTTAGAATTTTCAAATGGGTTATTATTGAAAACTCCAAATTTCTACAGATAATTTCAAAAGACTGCAAGAATCATGGGTGGATCAGATGAGAACTTTCCGGGTGTGATCAGGCCATCAAATATTCAAGGTAATTTAAATTTAAAAATTCAATTATTAGGCGTTTTTTTGTTTTTGTTTTTTTAAATCTTTTGTCATCAAACCCTAATTATGAGAAAAAAAAATGTATAATTTTATTCTTTATCAATAGGGGCATTGAGGCCTGGAGGTGAAAAACTTCCAGTGGCAGTTGGACATAGTAGAAGGGCATTGACTGCAATCAATAAGAACATAATAGGAATTCCCCCCTACCCATCTGTTGTTCACAAGAGAGGTGTCTTGACAGAGTATGAAACCCTTAATCACTAATCTTCGATGTTTAATCATGACTGGTTTTAATTTCATGCTAATATTGAGTACCCCTTTTTAATTTTTTTTTCAATTGTTGATCTTTTTCAGAAAAAATTCTATCAGTAACAATAAACCTGATGTTCCGGTGCACCGACCCATCACTAGGTTTGTTAATTTGATCTCTCTTTTGTTCTTGTTTTGAAATGAAAAATCTTTATTTTTGGTTTTACATGGCAAAGAGAAGAGAGAAAATAATTGATACTAATCTGCAGTAAATCGACAATATTTTGACCATGTTCGATATATGTTTTCTGATTCTTGGTGCTTGTTCAGGAAGTTTGCTGCACAAATGGCTTGTAAACAACAGCATCCATATATTAAGGTATAGTTTCTTTCCAAAAAAAAAGAAACTTAAGTTTTGTTGTTAGTAAGATAATGTTTGACTTAGCTTCACAAAAAGAAGTAAAAATAACTTTGGTTTCTGTAAGTATCTGGATAATTTACTTTTTTTTAGAAAAGCTACTTCATATGAAAGTTACTATTCGTCAATATAAGTAACATATTTGTTTCCAGTTTTGGAGGAGTAAAATATATTTCTTTTAAAGCTTACTTATGTAATAAGTAACTGTTTTAATCTTAGCCAAAACAAAGCATTCAGAATATTTTGGGTTATTATTGTGCCTAAAATGTATTAAACTGTGTTATTGTAGGAAACCAAGCCATCAATCCAACAACAAGATTCCAATACACATCAATTGGTAGACTGTCTCATTGTTGATGCAGAGGACTACAAAGTAATTGGTGACTATGATGTCCCAATGTCCGTGCAACATACAGAAGCTATGCTCGAAGAAATTGATCAAATGGTATCGTTTTCTTTTTAACTTGGCAACTTGTCACTGGTTACTCTGTTGAATGGAACCATTGATCTCGTATTTTCATGTAGGATGCGGAAATTGAAATGGAAGAAGCTGACGAGGAGGAGCCAGTTGTGGACATAGATAGTGCTGATAAGAAGAATCAACTTGCAGTTGTCGAATATATTGACGACATATATGCCTACTACAAAAAGACGGAGGTGAACTATTCTTTGTTTTATTTCTTGGAATTCTCAATCTTTGCTAAACTATTTTATTGCATATTATTGCGTTTTTTGATCTCCAAATGAATTGTGTATGGATTTCTTAGTTCTTTACATTCTTGATGATGGTTTTTGGCTACTTCACTCATTGAACTTGTGACTATGCTATATCATGAACAGTGAACGGAAATATTTTGTAGTGAAAACAAGACTACAATCTCATTTCATCTTATGCATGCTTGCTAATCTTCATAAGTTATTTAAGCTACCTATTTGAAATTATGTCAAAATGAGGAACATTTTTTTGCTCACGTAAGAAAGTAATCCAAACATGAGCACAAAGTAACCAATATAGGTGACTTGTTCAGTTCAATTAACTAGATTCCTTTTCACAACTTTACAAGTATTCTAAATCACTTGCATTCTGAGTTTTTATACTAAATGCTAAGGCCATCAATTCTTCCCCATTGCGCAATTTTGATTACAGAGTTGTAGCTCTGTCCCACCAAACTATATGGAACAGCAGTCTGACATCAATGAAAGGATGAGAGGTATTCTTATCGACTGGCTGATTGAGGTATATGAAATTACACACCTTTAAAGTTTATGAAATTATACAAAGTAACTTTTATAGCTCGATCAATTTAACATATGGTATATGAAATTACATCATAGTGACCTTCAAAGTTTATTATACAAAATAACTTCTGTAACTCGATTTACTTAATGTTATATGTATAGGTGCATTACAAGTTTGAACTGATGGACGAGACGTTATATTTAACTGTTAGTCTCATCGATAGATTCTTAGCCATCCAACCAGTGATGAGAAAGAAACTCCAGCTTGTTGGAGTGACAGCTATGCTCATTGCCTGCAAATACGAAGAAGTTTCTGTTCCCGTTGTGGAGGATCTTATTTTGATTTCTGATAGAGCTTACTGCAGAAAAGAAGTTCTTGATATGGTGTGTTTTTGTAGATTAGTAGACTATATTATGATTATATAATAGTAGCTTCTTTCTCTTTTTTTCTGTTTTTACATTGTTCTCTTGTGGTGCCTGCAGGAGAAATTGATGATCAACACCTTAAAGTTTAACCTCTCGTTTCCAACTCCTTACGTGTTCATGAGACGGTTTCTTAAAGCTTCACAATCTGACAAACAGGTTGGTCTGTAATCTAGTGCAATGTTAGTGTACTCTTATGGCATGTTTGGTAGGGAGGCAATATTAACGATGAAACTGAAGTTTAAATCATTATATTGCCAATCCTATCAAGTACTACGTTCCGAACATGCATTTAACAAAATATAAATGTGGTTTTACTGATTTGAAACAATTTTGTGAACTTGAACTAGTTGGAGCTGCTATCCTTCTTCATGATCGAACTCTGCCTAGTCGAGTATGAGATGCTTAGGTTCCCGCCTTCATTGTTAGCAGCAGCTGCAATTTTTACAGCCCAATGTACTCTCAGCAAATCAAAGCAGTGGAGTAAGACAATTGAGAAGCATACAAAATACACCGTGGAACAGCTTTTGTAAGTGTGGCTTCAACTTATTTTTTTGTAAATGTTAAATGAATTGTGACAGACAGTCTTAATTGCTTTGGGGTGTCTTTGATCTTTGTAGGGAATGTGCAAAACTAATGGCGGCTTACCATCAGAAGGCAGGTACCGGGAAACTAACTGGTGTGCATAAGAAGTATAATACCTCAAAATATGGCTATGCTGCTAAATCAGAGCCTGCTGATTTTCTCTTAAATCTTAAAGAATTTTAGGACAATGGGTTGTTTGGGGGGTGAAAGTGAGCAACATAAGTTGCCCCTAGGTGGGGGGCGGTTTCTTGCCAACAAATCTGACTTTGCTGAATATTGTGGGACTTGTTTTGAACTGTTTCTTTAGTTCTTGTTTAATTCTCTTCAGGTTTTCTTCACAGTTTCATTTATTGGATATGTCTGTATATCTAGTGAATGATTGAAGGTTTTCCGAAAGTTAAATTCTTGATTTTTCCATTGCCGAAGCAAAAATGGAGTATTTCAAGTTCAAAATGGGGATTATTTTTGCACATTTTTGATGGAAACAACTGCCAATTCTTAAGTGGCCTACTTTCACTTAGAATGAATAGAAAAATGACATGTTTTGAATGTCAAAAGATAAACAAATAAACAAATTTATTCAATTATATTTATATTTCATCGCGTCTTGAAACAGCTCTAGATTTTTTTTTGGCAAAATCATTGAAGTCTTAAGAAAAGAAGGAATAATTATAATCTTGGGATAAAGATAGTGAAAACTAAAAAGGCTACCAAAGCTGTCAAAGATAATTTATGCTCATGGGTGACAAAGGAAACAAAAGTTCAAAAATTTCCGTTGCCGGGACTTGAACCCGGGTCTCTCGGGTGAGAGCCGAGTATCCTAACCAACTAGACTACAACGGATTTGCCCATTGACTGGATATAATATATTATTACGTAAAAACTACGGGTTGTTCCACAACCATTGTTTTAGAAAAAGAAAAAAAAAACCCTAAGACGAAGTTTTAAATAGTAATTTTTAGGAGAATATATGAATGTAATTGAAAATGAGTGTGTGGAAAAAAAATTCAAATAATGATTGTCAAACGAGAGCTAAATTCATAACTTATTTATTTCTTTCTTTTAGTACTTAAAAACCCATTACAGATATCAAGACCCATTCCTATAGGTCATGGGTTTTTAAAATTAATTAGACAATAAATTTGTTAAATTAAATATACATTAACTTATTTTAAATGAGAAAGGGATCAAACACAATAAAGAAATGTAATTAATTGAACAAACATTGTTAATCGTAGATTAAAATGTGAATAAAAGCTTTAAGTCCAATGAAAAATTTAGCAGATGGAAATAAAGTATAACTGACTTGTACAATTTTTAAAACTTTGCTAAAACAAAGAAATGACATAGTAGGTTCTAGGTCTAGACATGGTCCAGGTTTGGTTGATTTTGAGTTCAACCAGAAATCGATTTGGTCGGTTTGGATAAATTTTAACTCAAATGGACCCGATCTAGCTGTTGAAATTGAGCCATACCAAATCGTTTGGTTAGCCAGTTTGAATATTTGTCCAAGTTAAAAAAAATTACCCTAACTATTTTTTGTTTTAAAAAAATATAATAATTATAAAAGGAAAAGAAAAAAGTTTAGACAGTCGAAAATGACCATTGTATTAGAATGCAACAATGGACAAATTTGTGCATGTCTAGGAACAAGTAGGCACGTTTAGACTCGACTAGAGAGTTAGTATGATGAGTTGGCTCGTACGCAAGTTGATAAGCTAGTGCGAGTTGCCTTATTCGACTCCAGAGCTGATGAACGACTTGCATGAGAAGTTCTTTACTTGGCTTTCGCCAACGATTTGTCTCGAACGAGAACCGATGTTCGTGCAAAACCCGCAAGCGTGCAGGATTGTCGACAAGTAATAAAATTGTTGAGTTAAGAGTATCATCTCACCCGAAATAAATTCAATTCAAGTTTACTAGTTATGTGCGAAATTCGAATTGTGTAAATAAAAGAGAATTTGATTATGTTTTATAATAAATTATTCTAAGAAAGAAATAAAAATATGGTTTTTATCAATTTATGGATAATTGTATTAGATCTCGAATCCATCTATTGCTATCTATTTCAATTCTTGATTTGTAATATAATTTCATTCATGCGTTCTTGGCAATCGATAATTCTATTATAATTAATCCATTTTCCAAGATAAATTAAATCTATCATAACAACGACCCAAATCTATTCCTAGCCCG
>CAIGRQ010231768.1:0-13744 GCA_903798375.1 Fraxinus sp. D2006-0159 | reverse complement strand
AGTTCATGATGAAGTGAGATCGCAAGACAAAATAATGATTTCATGATAACTTCAGTTTGTCCTTTTTTTTTTTACGAATTGCTAGTCTAATTCAATTGTAAACGGGCCAATGATCACACTCATCGCCTTTGGCCATGATGAACGTCGAATTTTGGAAATATTTCGTCATTTAGGCCCTCGATTAAGCGTTTTTGCCGTTTATGATAATTTTTATTTTGGTAATATCTCATTCAATAAATTCTGATTCGTATTCCGTTTGTTGGAGGACGATTATGAATTTTAGGAGTTTTCATTTAAGTTGTTATCTCGAAATTTTCCATTTATGGAAAAATATCGTTTTTTTATTATTAATTTTCTAAATTTTGCTAGGATTTTACTATTTAAAACATTGTAAGTCCTTTGATGCCGCAATTTATTAAATTGAATAAAAAAATTCGTAACTTTTTCTCATCTTTGTGAGGTTGTTCATATTTCGTATAATCTTCCGCTACGTCATATTTTCAGTAGATTAATTGAGAATGTGTGGTTGAAAAAGAAGGAAAATTTATTGATGTGATGGAAAAGTATTATTTTATTAAAGAATATGTGGTTAAAAATGAGTAGAATAATGAAAATAAAAATTTTTATGTGTGCCGAATAGGGGCTGAAGTCACAGCTGACACATTTTTCAAATTAACCATAAGATAAATTAATTCTTAGCAGCCATACCAAAGTAAGAAATTCATGCTAAAACTATTTCAAGAAAGTTATTCCATTATGTCATGGAGGGTTTTGTGGCTGATTAGTTATTATAATTTTTATGTTACCAACGCAGAAGCTTCCCACAGTTTAAATCACTGATTTCAATTCATACAAGTCAATATCTAAGTTTGTTATGTACCAATTATATTTGCTTCCTTCCCATCATCTTTGACAAGAAACTGAATAAGCTAATCAAAATAAAATTAATTAAAAAACTCTTGACTTAACTTTGCTTGCATCTTTCTTAATAATAGAAAATTGACATAAAAACCAAAATGATGAATATAATTTCAATATCAACATTAATTGCTGTGTCATTGTGACGTCAAAATCACCCATTTTTGAACTAATTAAATAATACACTTCTTGAAACGTGCAATTCTTGTTTGCCAACTTACGCCAACATAGGTGTTATTTTCTTAACTTAACACAATACATGATATGTGTATTATTTATAATATATTTCTTTGAAATATTACTTCATTATAGAAAAAATTAACCTAAACCCCAAAGTTAAGACATTTGAAAGGGGGATTTTTCTATTGAGATTCTTAAGAAATGTCAATTATCAATGCTTTTTTTTTTTTCCCTCAAAGAAAATAATAATATAATTTAAACTTGGTGTACTTATTTTATCTATATTAGGTCATGATTAATGCAAATTAATCTGTCATGACTCAATTTAAGAAAACTCAAATAAACCTGTAAAGTACTAATTTACAGTCTGTTTGTTTCCTATTTATATAAATATTATGATTGTTGCATAGTAAAGCAGCCGACATTTTTGACCTTCTTTGTGTGATAATGGGGCCCAGCTGTTTGAAAAAAAGGGTCAAAAAATTTCTAAGAATGATAAAAAAAAAATGTAGAACAAATAGGGACTTAAGTAGAAAGAAACTGCAGTCGAAAAAACAAGAAATTCTCATACCCATTAGATTCCAATTGAATAATCCAACCATTGTGGCCTTGTGGGTGGGGGCTATAAGGCGTGGGGTGGTTGGGATTTTTCTTCTACCTTTTAAAGGATGAAACTCATTGTGAATATGCGTTCTTCTCTTAACCACACTATTAAGATATCTGACTTAAACCTAATCCTTATTAAAATATATCTTTGGAATAAAAGTATTATTTCATGGAAAGAGAATCAATTCGTCATTCAATCAGTCAGTCTCAGTCATTCATATTGATAAGAGGAACAATTAATTATTATGATTTCATGCTTATGTGCATCATTCAAAGCCCCGAGGGCCGAGGGGGTAATCATTTGAGAAGTAAACGAACAAGCAAATAATTATTTGAGTTGATTGATTTAGAGAAAAAAAAAAAAGACAATTAATTTTTGACTTTATAAACCATTTTTAGATATGATTATGAGTACGACAATTGAAGTCTCGGCCAGTTCATGAGAATGAATTATTGATACTGATTTGAACTATCAATGCAATCGTTTCTTTAAAGACACATTACAAGTTGTGTCTAAACCGAAGCCTCTCTCTTTATTTTCTATGTCAAGAAGAAAAGGTCGTTTATTGGAATAGCGAAAGACACTGAAAATGTTTTAAACTTGTTAGACTCCTCTAATTGACACGTTATTGATAAAAAAAGAATAATATTAGAGGAATAATGCAATTAGAAGTACAAGTTCTCTATCTCGTTATATATATATAGATAGAAACCAAGTGAAGAACAGACGTTGTCAAGTAATCCACACTTAATTTGAGAGTTACTTCCACACTATAACGAAGAAGATGATTACATATTGTATCTAAACTCAAGCCTTTCTCTTTGTTTTATATGTCATGAAAAACAATACACCTTAAAATCTCTTTTAAAATTTTAAAAATATTGAGATGATCTAATACTTGCGTACTATTCAATATTAGATTCGTCAGAGTCGACAAACGAAATAAACTATTCTTCACGTCTAGCACGAGAAGAATATTTTATAGATTATACTCGAAATTTCGAGTTCGAAGACCTGAGAAGCATGATGTACGTGTGAATTAGAGTTGGGATATTAAGGTGTTTAGAACATTTAGGGTGCAAAAGTCTGTAATTGGATAATACATTGAATTCAAATATAAGAGGGAAAAAAAAAGGTATATATTATCTCTTGGAACACGGCTGGATTAAAGGAGGCAAATACTTGTCATATTGCTAGGTGCATTATCCTAATCTAGGCCCTACTACTTTAATGCATTCACACATCCTAAACTTGGAGCTAGGGTGTCAATTTGACTAGTCCAAACTGTGGCTCAGCCCGACTTGTGGTTCGATTTTATCAAGTTAGGACTCCGACCGAGCCCCTTTTTGAAGTGTCGCTCGAACTTGAGCCAACCCACGAACCAATTTAAATATATATAAATCTTTATTGCAGGCACAAGAAGTCGTCTGCTATTGCTCGATAAGGTTTGATCCTAAATTTTTTGGTTTAGCTCAAACCATTTTTACTAGATGTGAGTCCGAGCTTCGAGTTTAGACTTGCAAACCGACTCGTTGACATCCCTACTTGAAGCTTATTGATTGGTCTTAAATTTCAAATTGTGGTTTGTTTCATTTGTAACCTAATAAACTTAGACCTTTTCACTTTACTTAAGTTCCATCTTAAGATTTAACTTGTTAAAGTAGGGTATTTCAATGTTATATACCTATTAACTAAGAGTAATTCTATATAGTATCAATGTTAAATGACATTTGATCTATTAGTTAATGTCAATTAGTTTCCATATAAACTGATAATTTGACATCAATAATAATAGATGGCATTACTCATTAACTAACTACTTAATTTTAGCTCGAACGTGAATTTTTGTTTGCATGTTTGAAACTAAAATGTCATGTATAATGGACCGTGTAAGAATTCACATATATATCACATGACATTTTTCTTCTACTCTAGTGATGTCAACGAGACGGGGATGGTTTAAAGTTTGGTACTATCATCCACGATTTGCCAGAGAATTTTTCCTACTATCTCCGTCGAATCCCCACCCTGGGGCAGAATCTCCACCCCATCTTCAACCCCATTTAATTTTTTTTCATCAACTTTCTCTATCTTAAATTTTCAAAATGGAAATGGAGCAATCTTGCATGACATTATGTGTGGATTTTTTTTAATTTATTTATTTTTTTTTTTTATGTAAAATACAAACGGGGTAGGGAACATGATTTCCATCCCCGTCGTGCCCCCACAAACTCGATTAAGTGAGGAATCCCCATCTCATTTGCGGTGGGTCTCATGGAGATTTGGCCAACAAATTATTTGCCGTGCAGGTTTTTTTCGAACCTTCTCCTTCTTTTTCTTTTTGTAAAAAGAACGTTATATATATTTAATTATATTCATTAATGTTCTATTTTGATGGCTTAACGACTACTTACATGGCTAAAATTAATTCTACTAGTTAATAAATACGCGTCTTTTAATAATTGGTTTCTCTAAATAGACTACCTCGATAAAAATATGTTATTTTCATCTATATTAATTTAAGAGGGTTAACAAAGAGAAAATCAATTTTTATTTTTCTTCAAATAATTTTTCATTAATAACACACTTGCCACGATGACTTTCTTGGCAAAAAATTATGACATGTTTGGATGAATTATTAAATAATATTGAATGAAATTAGAAATTAAAAAAAATTAAAATCTTATTTATTATATTGTGTTCGATTATATCTATTCCGCATACCGAATATTCTCTTCATATATGGTCATTTCAATCAAGTAGAATTTTCCATAGCCAGTTTTATGGGTTTGGTGATTTTGTTCCAAAGAATAAGGGGAGAGTCCATAACATAATTCTTTTGCATTTGACCATTTAACATTCTTTGAAGGAACCCAAAAAACATCTCTATCTTTTTCCCCAACTAAACCAACATCCAAGGACATTGGTGTCAACAAATGATGCCCATGGTTCTCCAAAACTAGTGCTACTACCTTTAACTAACCAATTAGCTCACCCCCTTTTTTGGAAAGTTTAAGGTGAAGATGCAAACTACAATTTGATCACTCTTTCTTAAAGACTCTTTCCAATAATTTCAATAAAATGTACATTTAATTTATTATATCTTGTATTTTGCTAGAAAAAAATTAATTTATTGTTAAATTTAGCACCCTAACATGATAGAATTGTCCACACCTTTATATATTGTATATGTATTTCATGTTGATTCAACGTGAAATTTATGTTTAACGCAAAAAATCTTAGGACAAAAATTGCCCATCATAAATTTCAACTTACGTATCCATTTAACATTTTTTTTTCAAAAACAAAAAATAAAAAAAATTATATATATATTTGAGTTGAAATTGAACAATTTGAGTTTTGAATGTGTGACACATCTATAATATTGAATAGTAGTGGTATTTTTAAATTACTTCAATTATCATTCAAAAGCACACTTTGAGTAGTCTAAGCACTATGTGACACAAGTTGATCCCAAAAATATGTATTAATTGCTACAACTTTAACACCCCAACCTGAATCTTCAGATTTTTTTATATGCATTACATATGGTCTGTTTGGTAAGGTTTTTAAGAAGTTAAAAAATGGTTTCCAATGTTAAGAAGATGTTTTTTTTGACCTGTTTGATTTTTTATTACTTTTTTTAAAGTGATTTGCCGAAGTAGAAGAACTTTGAGAGAAAACTAGTCCAAGATAGCTTTCTTAGAATGGTTTTTACTTGAAATAGAAGTAGAAGTAAAACATTGCCAAACGGGTCCATTAAAAATAAAAATCGTGGTGTGAAGATTTTATATGATTCCTAACTGCAACAATTTTATTTTTCCATAGTTGGTTTTCTTTGAAGAATTTAGATCAGTGCAGTATTACTTCAAGAATTGAATTCAAATTATATTTTGATTAACCAAATTTATATCAAAATAAGTAGATTTTAGTGCCACAGGTTTCTTAAAGTAGCCGAGTAGAGAAATTATTGGTGGTGTGCTTAGAATTTAGTCCAAATAATTGTGGTTGTTGACTCTTTCCAGGGGTTGATTTAAACTTGGCTTTATCGAAGTGGTATGTGCGGTCAAGGACACGTGTAACCACGCACTGCACCGCCACGGCCCATGGCCCATTACATTTCTCCTGTCCGATTAACACTTGAGTCTTGACCATTAGTCCTTTCTCTGAAAGTACGATAAATCAATATTTTTCTAATCGACTGCGGTTTGATATATCTATGAATTTTAATTTAAATCAAAATCAATAATATACCAATAAGGACACGTGTAACCACGTATTGCACCCTTACGGCCCATGGCCCATTACTCTGCTACTTCTAGTCAACACTTGAGTCTGAGTGTCTGACCAATAGTCGTTTTGTGAAAAGTATGTTACATTACTACTTTTCTCATTTTCTGTTTGGTCAAGCTACAAATTTAGATATATATAGGTCCAAGTTAAAATAAACATTTGATTTTAATCATATATTTTATTAGTATCCTTAATTTTTTAACCAGATCAACTTTTATCAAAATCTACTAAAATTTGATTTTTTTTTTTTATCAACATTAAAGAGAGGCTTAAAGTAATGAGTTAAGCTACTTCGCCAGAAAAATGTTAACATTCTGGTTGACAGATGTATTGGTGGCAAGAAATGATTGGCTGCAAAAATCGATTGTTTTTAAAATTGTCCAATGATAGAGTCATAGAGGAAGATGTCAAACCTTTCTGACAATGTAGTATGGTTGTAAAGTAATTCTTAATTTACTTTGTTGGAAAGTATCTTTTCACTATAAAACGCACTTGTCTAGTTTTAGGATAATATGACAAAATTGTTTTATTGTTTATTGTGTTACTATAATTGAGAAAATGAATGTGTCCTTGTTTGATTTAAACAAAACTCAAATTTTTAATATACTTTGACAAAAGTTGATAAAATGTTTGGTTTAATCATATATTTTTAAAGTAAATTTCAAGCAAGTTTAAAAGGTTTTAGAATGCAAAGTAACTCTACATCTACTACCTAGTACTTGACTTCGAAAGAAAATTCTATCTACGCTATTTAATTTGACTAATATACATTGAACTTATAGACATAATACTTAATAAATTTTGTCCCGCGTCCATCTTTATAAATAATTTTCAATTCAAAATAGCTATGCATATAAAAATGATTAAGCTATTTGTCCATTAAAAATGTACGTCTTTTTTGATATTGTGGAATGGGTCAGAATCTAAATAACTGCTTATGTAAGTGTTGTTAAAATTAAGAATCCTGCTTTATCCCCTGATCAAAATTCAAATCACTGCTTATTTAAGTGTTGTTAATTTAGAGCCCTGCTTTATGTCTCGGCTCAATGATCGGGGCATAAAAGGGGCGCCATGTGGTGCCCTCCTATTGTAGGGGGGCCGCCAGACATAAAGTTTTATCCTAAAATTAATGACAAAAAGTTTACTATTTTACACAATGTCAGTACAATTGCCAAGAAAATTGTAACTCAAGCAGAACTGCAGTTATCTTACACGCCCCCATCCCTTCCCGCATTGTCACATCCTTAAAAATGAAAAAGAAAAAGCCAAATGAAATGGAGTGACGTGTCCACCTGAGGTTCTGCATACTTTAGATTGAAAATGACACCAATTGCCAAAATTAAAAACAAAAAAAGAAAGAAATATAAGAAAGAAAAACAAGTGTTGAAATCCTATAGGAAATCCATTCACAAAGAATATAAAAGGGGACCAATTACACCAAAGTAGCATCCCCTCATACCTTTTCGTGTCTAGTTTGTTTCAAAGAAGAGAAGACGAATACTTGCTGACTTTCTCAATACACAGCCACACCCAATATCCCAACTCAAAATCCAACCAACACCCTTTATTCTCACACGGACACACACTAAAAAGTCCCATTAAGCACAAAAACACACTCAGCACCAATTGTTTCTTTGTCATGGATAGCAGCCTCCAGCAGCCCACAAGACAATCCCGATTCCAGCGGATATGTGTTTTCTGTGGTAGCAGCCCCGGCAAGAATCCCAGCTTTCAGATTGCAGCTATACAGCTCGGAAAACAACTGGTATTCTATTCTTGTTCTTCTTCCTATTTGCATGTTCTGGTAAACCTATTTTTCGTCCCAATCCCGGGTTAAGGAGCAGGGTTACGGACGGTGGGTTGACAAGTACAGTTTCTAAATCATCGGACATGTTTTTCTTAAACCTGTCTTTTGTTCCAATCTGGGGTAAACGAGGAGGGATGCGGTGGGTTGACATCATACTTGCATAAACAAAGGATTAAAAAAAAATATCCAGAAAGAGATATTTCAAAATACTAAATAATTAATTTTTCTTTATTTTCTACATGCAATAATTTGTAGAAAAAAAATAAATTCTGTGTTATATTAAAATTTATTTGCAGAAACCTGGAGAATTAATGGACAATTCATTTGAAATAATTAGGTTAAAAATAAGCATAATCAAGAAACATGGTTATTGTGTATTTCAGCAAGATTAACGTGAAATGTTTCTTAATTTATTATCTCAATTTTAATATATTGTTCTTGTTGAAATAGTATTGCGTGTTAATGCAAGAAATGTTTATTATTTTTATAAAAAATAATTGACAGGTTGAGAGGAACATCGACTTGGTATATGGAGGTGGAAGTGTTGGATTAATGGGCCTAATCTCCCAATCTGTATATAATGGTGGCCGCCACGTGTTAGGGTACTCATTTTTATAATTTTTTTTTTGTCTAAATTTAATTAATTTTCAAGCATGTTTTTCACTTTTAATTTGTTTTGCAGGGTTATTCCAAGAACTCTTATGCCCAGAGAGGTAACTGAATTTTTTACTTCTTTTTTTTCAGAATGTTAGCATCAATAATGCACATTGGTGTGGCCGGGTTCATGTGAATATGAACCACATGTTTTGATGTAAAAAAATTCATAGAATTTGTCATGTCATTTGAGCATGTCTCTCTTAGTTCTCAACTCTAATGTTTAGACTCTTCGAAATAGTAGGAGTACTCGTGTCGGACACGACATGGGTATGGGTATGAAATATGTGTCGGATCCTCCGAATTTCAATCGGACACTTCGTTTTTTTTTTTGCTTTTGCTTTTTCTTTTCATTTTCTCTCTCTATAAACCTAGCGTCGTATCCGATAAAGGCTGCGGCGCAAGGTTTTACATTCTTTTTCTTCTCTTTTTCCCCTTTTTTCTCTTTGTATCGATGATTTAGGATTTTGTTTGTATAAAATGAAAATTAGTTTCATATAGTGTTACTTAGTGCTCCGCTAAATCAAATTACAATCAAACTCCTCATTTTCTATTTTATATAACATTTAGTAATTCCCATAATTGAAAACTAAACCTCAAAATTCTATTTTATTCGTCTTAACCCCTTATTAAATATCCATTTCTTTCATTGTGAATAATTAATTTTGATCTATTCAAAATGACATCATGGATTAGTAAAAAAAATAAACATTGAAGTTTGAAAGACGTACCATGTCTGAAATCTAGACTCTTTTCAACCATGTCCTCGTATCTTACATTTAAAAAAAAATAAAAAATCTAACACTTAGATACGTAATCGTACCAGATACCGCAACCCGAGTCTAAGCATCATTGGTTCTCAATAATAGAAAATTCTTAATATCGATCCATCGGGAGTAGAATGACTTGTATATTTTCCAAGGTAATTACTTGACCGTAATAACATTTTGTAATTTTCGTTGATCCTAACAAAGAATTGATCGAAGATTTTCTTGTTGAATAACTCTCTATTTTTCGAAGACACTGGTTATTTGGTTCAAGCTCAAATTTATTAAATCTTAGAAATGATTAATAAAATAATCCATTCAGATCACTGGAGAACCTGTTGGAGAAGTGCGAGCAGTGTCTGGTATGCACCAAAGAAAGGCAGAAATGGCTAGGCAAGCTGATGCATTCATAGCCTTGCCTGGTAATTATTTTCTCTTTCTTGATTGAGCTTCATATTCTATGATCATCTAATTTTTAATTAAATTGCATATGCAAATAAATAATTTGAGATTAAAATAAAATAAAATAAAACCTTTATTGACTCCCAGGTGGCTACGGTACATTAGAAGAACTCCTAGAAGTCATCACTTGGGCTCAACTCGGAATTCACGACAAACCAGTATGTCATCTCAATCGCAATACGTTAAATCAAACAATTAGACAATAGACGAACATCTCAAAGACTTCGCTTCTTCACGTGTACCATTTCTATATAATTGTAGAAAGTCTTTTGATTATTTGTTTGTCACATTTACAGGTAGGTCTGCTCAATGTAGATGGGTACTACAACTCATTGCTGTCTTTTATAGACAAAGCAGTTCAAAATGACATCCTGAATTAGTAAAATAAAATAAAAATTGAAGTTTGAAAGACGTACCCTTATTTGGAATTTAGACTCTTTTCAAACAATGTCCCTGTATCTTACATTTTAAAAAATAAAAAATCTGACACTTAGATACGTAACTGTACCAGATACCTGTACCCGAGCTCAAATTTATTAAATCTTAGAAATGATAAATAAAATAATCCATTCAGATCACTGGAGAACCTGTTGGAGAAGTGAGAGCAGTGTCTGGTATGCACCAAAGAAAGGCAGAAATGGCTAAGCAAGCTGATGCATTCATAGCCTTGCCTGGTAATTATTTTCTCTTTCTTGATTGAGCTTCATATTCTATGATCATCTAATTTTTAATTAAATTGCATATGGAAATAAATAATTTGAGATTAAAAAGAAATAAAATAAAACCTTTATTGACTCCCAGGTGGCTACGGTACATTAGAAGAACTCCTAGAAGTCATCACTTGGGCTCAACTCGGAATTCACGACAAACCAGTATGTCGTCTCAATCGCAATACGTTAAATCAAAAAAGACAATAGACGAACATCTCAAAGACTTCGCTTCTTCACGTGTACCATTTATATATAATTGTAGAAAGTCTTTTGATTATTTGTTTGTAACATTTACAGGTAGGTCTGCTCAATGTAGATGGGTACTACAACTCACTGCTGTCTTTTATAGACAAAGCAGTTGATGAGGGTTTTGTTACACCCTCTGCCCGTCATATAATTGTCTCTGCCCCAACTGCCCATGAACTTATGTCCAAACTTGAGGTACATCATCATCCAAGAAAATTTCCCCCTGCCCCATCTCCACACGTGACATGACTAGCAACTTGATAGCATTATAGTAATGAAAATTTTTATGTACTGTACTAACAGGATTATGTTCCGAAACATAATGGAGTCGCGTCGAAACTGAGTTGGGAGATGGAGCAACAATTAGGTTACACGGCAAAACTAGAAATAGCTCGTTAGCCTCGACTGAGGTTATATTCCCCCAAGTATTTAGGCAAGATACAAACAAGAAGTTCATCAATCGACACAGGCAACATGTTACCAAAGTTGTGTTGCCTTTTGATTGATTTGTACATAATTCTTATCTGGATCAACAGGAACAGTAGTTTTGTTAGTAAGTTTGTGATTTTGTTCATGCATAATTGCATTAGGATGTCAAGTTGTATGATTTGAAACTATCTTCCAGGATGTCAAAAGAAAAAAAATGGAGTCGATTTCAGTTAAGTTTAATGAAACTTTAATCGTTGTAATTGTTTATAATTTGAAACGTCCATTAGAATTATTAAGACTTTAAGGTTTCGTCTTAAAAGGTTAAGATCATTAGGAGGAGTAGTCAAAATCCTTATATATTGGTTTGTTATGTGAAATTTAATCCTTAACATATCCCCGCAAGATGATGACTCGTTTCATCAGACTAATTTTGAAATCGGTGTACTTATTTTTTGAGTTTTAATCGGATCAAATTACTCATTGGAGTTACTCTGATACAATATTAAAACGTTGGGGTTTATATTAAAAGGTCACATTATTAAAATAAGTAACACAAACCTTTATATGTTGATCTATATTTCGATATTTAATCGAGGTGGGATTTATCATTTATCCCTTAACAGAATTAACATTGCTCAAAAATGTCAAAAATTAGAAACATAAAATTTTGACCGAATATTTGCGGTTATGTAAATTTCAAGAAATTTCAAAAATAGTAAACTTTTAAGCATCCATCTTTTAACTTGTTCTAAAAGACCAATTTAACCTTCTAAAAAGTCATAAATGTTAACCTTATTTTTTCCTAGTAGATATAATTTGACTATTTTGTTGAGTTGGTCGAACTTATACTCAAAACAACTTCAAATTTGTTCGGAATGATTGAACTTATATTAAAACATGACCGAGTTGGTCAAGTATCTCAACTATTTTATCGATTTGATCGAACTAAATCATTTTCTTTTTGAGCTCTATCATTACTAGAAGAACGCGAGGCAAGAACAGCTAAAGCATCGGGCTTGGTTTCAAGTGCACTTGAACTTATTAAAGAGATGCCTCGCTTGGAGTTAACTCAAAATTTTCAAATCTTCGACCCTCCTATCTAACCGGATAACCCCAACTTCCAAGGTCGAACTTGGGTCAACCCACCCACCAAAAAAAAAAGAAAAAAAAGAAAAAAAAAATCTCCCTCTTCGCACAAAAATAAATAGCCCCTATTTGGTACACATTAAAATTTTCATTTTCATTCTTCTGCTCATTTTCAACCACACATTCTTTAATAAAATAATATTTTTCATCGTATCAATAACTGTTCCTTCTTTTTCAACAACACATTCTCTATCAATCACTATTCCAGAATACATTTTTCCAAAATAATGTAGCTCAAACACACCTTATACATCTATAACGTGTTTGGTACATCGAATATGACAAAATAAGATCAAGAGAAATAAATATACTTGTTATTTATTATCTGAATTCTTGTCCAATTCAATGTATCAAATTATGAACTTCGAGTACAACTAGAGTCAATGAAGTTGGAAAAATAACTTATCTTATCTAAAGAGGGACAGCTCTATCTAGGTCTTCCACATATGCATTGTACCAACATGCTAAAGATGTGGAAATTCAATAGGCTAACAGAGAGTGAACGCTACAGTTCCAATTATAAAGGGACAAAGGTCCTAAGCCAAAGTGCTCAAAGTTTTATCACTTTTTGAGTGCAAGAGTACTTTCTCGTGCACAAAACAAATGACCTCACTGTGCAAAGTGCTCTTTTAATATTTGTCCAATTTAGTTTACTTGATGTGAACTAAACACACAAAGAATCTAAGTCCCGAGCTTTTTTAATACAAATGTGAATGCGTATCTGTTTGGAGAAGACAATTCAAGGGCTTCGACACGTGTTTGATACAACCTTCCAATAAATCAGGTGCAGAAGTGGGAAGTCAGAAGTGATGGTGTAGTGGGGGCCCTCGCTCACTATCCACAAACATGTTTGATGTTTCAATGTTTGATGTTTCAACTGCTAGTGTTACAGATAAGAACACACACAATGAGAAAAGTGGCATAGATAGTGCGCACGTGCACACAGCATTAACCAAAGAAAATCGCCATTCTTCTTACAAAACTTTTATTCTTAACCTTAGTGTTATGTAGCTTGTTTTCGTCTTTGTCAGCACAACATCATCTAAGATTTTAGTCAACTGATATGCCTTTTTCTCCTGCAAATACCAGGACAATTTGAGGGTTATTGTTCAAAAAATTGTTAGTCCCTCAACTTGTAATGCAGTTTGATGGAGTCGCTGAATTTTATGTTGTTACAAAGTAGAAATACGATAATCTAATGTGCCATCTACATAAAGGCCTTCTGCGTCTGGTGTTCCGAAAGACAAGATGAGTATAGAGCCATATAACTAAGTGTAACAAGATCTACATGTATAAAAATCATGAAAGGATGCTATATACATTATGTGAAAGACCTAACCACTGATGATGCTGTAACCAAACCAGAAAGAAGGCCACCAATGAGTGCACTGTTGTACGTGCTAGCTTCTCCCTGCATCGAATTGTTCCTAAAAATGGGGATATGTGTCGTTAAAAAATGGTCCACCAACAAGTGCTCCTGTTGCAACATTTGGATTTGGTTCATCTGATTCGAGCCCTTTGCAAC
>CAIGRQ010231763.1:0-16655 GCA_903798375.1 Fraxinus sp. D2006-0159 | reverse complement strand
TGTAACATTAAATAAAGATTAGGGACCAATAATATAATGAAAATGTGGTGTATTTATAAGAAAATGTTGTGGGAATATAATTACCCTTTGAAAAATAACAATTATTAGAAATGTGATGTGCTAGTTAAGAAAATGCGATGTGCTAGTTAAGAATGTGTTCAAAAAAAGTTAGGAATATAAAGGTTATAATGAGCAAAGATTGAAGATTTTAATTGAACTAAAATGTGGTGTAAGTGACAAAAACTGCGGTGTGAATATAAGTACCATATTTTTGGGTTAAGAAACAATGAAAGAGCAATAGTTCATTTATTTATTCATATTTGAATGACAAAGGGTGTTAATTTTTGCATCAAGGTGAAGCCATTGCCCATTGGATTACGAAGAATCAACTTACTTGATAGTTGGTTAGTCACGTCGTTTAGAAAATACAAAGAGAGCCGCCTTTAGAAAACTTGGACTTTTGAGAGTCTATATGTTCATAGTTTCGCATTTGATTTATCGATACTAAAATACGGAGTTCTATTTTAAAATTTCAAGATTGTTAAGAGCGGTAATCTAAGTTCTTATATATTGATATATATTTTTGTATTTAATCAATGTGGGTTTATCATTTAACATGTTCCGTAAGATGGTGTATTTATATCAGATAAGAAAAGATCTAGTACATCCTTTAAACGAAAATCAAATAATAGTATCCATCTTAATCTCCTATAATATATTTTTTTTGGCTAAAGTAGCCGATGTCATGGTTAACGTCATCATGGTTTATCCTTTGATAAATAATGAATCACCATGAAAGTATCCAATTCCACCAAATCCATCTATGATGTTGAAGTACCTAAGCACCGATTTCCACGTTTCTCACACACTTCATATAAGGTCCATAGACCATACACTTAGCATAAAGCAAGTTGAAGTAGAATTTTAGGCTCGTTTGCAACCCCACATGTTCCTTGCCTTGCCCTTATCTATTAAAGGAATAGTGAGAAGTCCACCAGTGAAAAGTCACACGACGGAAAATTACTAAATTTCACACAATTTATTTTTTATTCTTTTGATTAACTTTTTGAAAGAGAGAAGAATTAGAACAGCCTAGGGTGAGCCTCTTTATTGCTTAGGGAAAGGCGTGAGCCAAATCAAACAACGTTACGATGTGTTAAAAATTTGTAAGGTCTAGCTTCTTTGGGGGTGGCCGAGTTGGTGGAGTTACTGGAGTAGGTGAACACGAAGATCGAAGGTCACGAGTTCGAATCCCCTGTCAACATTTCCTCGGTCGAGTCCGTCGCACCGGGCTTGCCTAGTGCGGTTTATCTCTCCTGTGTGATTTGCGGGCTACTGCACATGGAGCGAGATTTACCTAGTGTGTACTCTCGGGTAACGGCTGCGGATTCCTACGTAAAAAAAAATAAAAATAAAAATTGTAAGGTCTAACAAAGCCCATGTCCAAAATTCTTCGAGATGTTTAGCTTTATTTTGAAAAAAAAAAAAGATTTTTCTCTAAGATTATAAAAAATATCAGAAGTGGTTGATCACGTTACTCAAGGGTAGGAGTGACAAACGTGACGAACTTCCTAGGAGAAAGGTTCGATCATTTCATACATTAAAAATTCTAGGCCAATTTTCTGTCCATTAAGGCAACTTCTCAATAATGCTACAATAAGAATAAAACTTAAAAGTTCAATGCACAAAATGAAGGAATTAATGTAAATAACTATGGTGGTGTACTGGATTTTATTTTATTTTTTTCTATTTTTACTATTGTTAATGAGTTAGGATCTTAAGACAGAAAATCGAGAGAGATTGAACTTCATTTAAAATTGCATCAGTCACTAGTACAAATATGAAATGCCCTGGAGGCACATTATTAGAAAACATAACATACAAAGATTTATCAATGTTGCAAAGTTCGTTTTGGGAGTGGGGTATTGGCAAATTTCGCATTGACCCGAGCAATAAACTCGTTAGCTTTTGGTCCTGCCACTTCATTGGTAGGGACTGCATCAGAGACCTCTTTTAAATCATCTTTTGTAATTTTCACTTTCACAGAACCAATATTCTCGTGGAGATTTTTTATCTTAGTCGTACCTACAATATTGCAAGATTGAATGGCATGTTACCGTCAAGATAAAAACAACTCATGAAATTAATATAAATAAAAAAGATTTTAATCACCATCCATTACTGTGCCATTTTGTATAAAATCTCTTACAACATTGACATCACAATTTCCAAATGTAACAAACTAAGTTCGCTGAAGTAACAATAACCATTTTAGTCACCATCCATTACTATGTGATTTTGCATAAAGTCTCGTACAACATTGACAAATAATCACACTTTTCCAAGTTTGAGCCTCATTTTTTGTGTAGAACGCATTTTGAAATAGTAGATTGATGAAAAATGTATTGTTAAAATATAAGAAAAAAATTTGAATTTGCGTATAATTTATTTTATAGAAGAATGTGTTGTTGAAAGGACGATAGAGAAAAATATATTTTGAAAAAAATGGGGATAGGTCTAAGCCAAAGTCTTATCAAACTCTCCACATTTAATGCAAGTTATATATGAATAGACTTACCCGGAATGGGTACAACATCATCTCCTTGATGAAGAACCCATGCAAGTGCAAGTTGAGCAGGAGTGCATTCATGCTTCTTAGCTAATGCTTCAATACGAAAATAAATAGCTTTGTTCTTATCCAAGTTCTCTCTTGTAAATCTTGGATGATGTTCCTGATGGTACGAAAATTAGGCGACGATTCAGCAAATACAGATTACTAAAATGAAGAAACTACTAAATCATCTTGGATTCCAAGGAAGAGTTTACACATCTAAAATTAAAAGACAGGAAGCATACAAACCAGTTTGCTATTTGGGGGCAAGCTCTCCACTACGGCCTTCCCAGCAAAAAAACCTCGCCCTACTGGACTGTATGGAACTATTCCGATACCAAGTTCTCTAATCAACCATTCCAAAAAGAAAAGGAAATCCTATGAGAACATTATTATTGAACAGGTAGGAGAAGGATAAGATGAAAACTACATATGCTTGAAGAATAGTAATGGAAAGAAGATGAACTGGGGTATTCGAACATCGTTAAAAAGAAAGAACAGAACTTCTAGTATTCTCATCAAAAGCAAGAATGTTCAAAACCCTAAGTGAGACTGTATTAACCCATCAAAAATACAAGTTTAACACATCAACAAAAGAAGTACACAAATGAACTGTTATATTAGAAAATAGGAACTGATCATTGCAATGATAGTCGTACAAGGAATATGCATCAAGTACATGTCGTGAAAAAATCAATATGAAATTCGAACATCAGGAATTAGAACCTGCAAAGTGGAATAAATTCTTCTTCGATGTTACGAGTCCAAAGGGAATATTCCATTTGTATAGCAGTAATAGGATGAACTGCATGAGCCCTCCTTATTGTATCTGGACTAGCTTCAGATAACCCGATATATTTTATTTTGCCTTCGTCAACTAACTTTTTAAGTTCTTCCATCTGCAACTCATAAACAAGTTTATCATCAAGATGTAATATTAAGTGAAATAGAAAGCGTATTAAGAAAAACGAATAAAAACAAGAGAAAATGAGGTCAATGGACACTAATCGAAATGGCCATATAAGAACAAATAAAAGTATATATAAAAAAACTAACCGTCTCTTCAATAGGCACACTCTGATCAATTCGATGTATGTAGTAGAGGTCAATATAATCCACATCAAGACGCTTAAGGCTAGCCTCACAACAAGAACGGGCATATTCAGGTGAACCTTTTACTATAACTTCAGGACCACCTTCTTTAAATACACCAAATTTTGTAGCCAACTGAACCTTTTCTCGAGGTAACTGCTTTAATGCCTGCAACAATTGAACGTCTTAAGTAAGGTCACTCAAAGGTGACCATAAATCCTCATATATTACATTTAGCATTTTTCAATCAAAAGTTACCTAATGGTTCGATATGGAAAAGCTGAAGTTAAATATAAATGAAGAATAACCTAAAACCCAATTTATATCACCTTCCAAAGAATAGCTTCTTCACATATTGAAACTTTGTAATATAGATTCAAAAAAGCTGCCTGTTTATATTTCTTTTTACCACTGAATTTCCTCTCTTATTGTTATTACTATCATGGAGTTAAATAAGTAAACCGAAGAACTGATTTTATACAAGAAAAACGAATCACAAACCTATACAAATGAATCAAACCTAGAATCCTAAAAACCCAAAGTTGGTCGTATATAATCAGACTTTGTACCAGCCTCTGCATTATAGTTCCTTAGCATAAAATTATAGGAGCTAAATGGTGCTTACATAAGTGCAGACATGTTAAAAATTGATGTTTCAGTCTCTTCTAATCAAGCTCAGAATCCCAGTACTGTAATTGAAAGTCATGAAAATCTCGTTCTAAAACTGAAGAGAGTTGTTTTGAACTTTCAATTCTGAGGTTCCAATCCATCGTGTATATGAGCTCATAGTAATATTTACTTGATGCTTTAATTTACACGAATACGAATTAGGAATTGCAATTTATTAAAAAAAAAAGAGAATATACAGTTCGGTATAACCATTTCAACTTTTGATTTTGAGGCTTCACTCCAACTTTATTGTGTCTGTAGCAATATTGAATTGACGCTTCAGCCTTTAGTGACGAAAGTACCACAGAATTAGATTAAACGCAATTAAGTTCAGGAAAAAACAAAAGCTAAATTTCCAATCCATTTTTTGTGTGGCCCGTACTAATATTTAATTGATGCTGCAGTTTATCGAAGAAATTGGAATTGAAGTTCATGAAAAAGAACAATATATAGTTCAACAGAATGCTTGCAACTTTCCACTCTGAGGCTTCAATGTGTCTATTTCAATTTATTCAAATGAAGCAATTGGAATTGAAATTTAAGAAAGCAAAATATATAGTTGAGCAAAATGCTTTCAACTCACACATTAGTTCTACTTGATGTGCTGAAATATTAATCCATCGTTACCATCATCTTATAACCAATGAAGAATAAGCCATCATCTTATAACCAATGAAGAATAATCCATCATCTTATAACCAATAAAGAATAAAAAGTATCTTGCCAGCATATAAATTCCAGTGCGCTGCAACAATCTAGAATAAGTATCTTAGAAATTACCTTTCCGACCAAGTATTCATTGGCATTGTTCAAACCATAAATATCGGAGGTGTCAAAAAATGTAATGCCTTTACTGAATGCCTCTTTGATTATTGCAATTCCTTCCCCGTCAGGGACAGGATTATTGTAGGCACCTGAAAGCCCCATACAACCATAACCTAACTTTGATACCTGCCAAGCGATCAAAAATATTTATCATTGGATGAAGCAATAAGATTCAAGAACACATCATCTGAAGAAAACGAATGAATGATTGCATTATTTGACGACCAATTTGCACCCATAAGTTATAGCCCATATCCCAATTAGATACAATTCGTGGATTGTGGGAATCTTGTGTTATTCACTGTAAAAGTATTGGTACACTTATTTACCAGTATCCAGACAAATATGTCAGAGAGGCCACAAAATTCACTCCGTTCCGTTGATGAAACGCAAATGCAAAGTTGTGCAGAGATTTGATAATAAGAAAGGTCACTGGTCGATGGATTCGGCCGAAAACAAAAATTCAAATGGGATTTACCAATTGAATCGAATGAATTAAGAAAAGAAGATGGCATACCTCGAGTCCTTGGGTTCCGAGTTTTACTCGCGGCATTTCAACTTGTTCAGCCATAGCTAACTTTCTTCTCGCTTAAATTCGCGCTTCTCTTAGTGATGAGTTGAAGAAAATCCAGCATCGACGTTAATATATATAGGAAATGTAAAGTTTGGTTTGCCGACGTCAGGGATTACAGGATGGCCAGTCTCTGCGTCAGTGATTAGGTGTGGTTGTGGGGGCCTCAGTTTTGACACTTTTCGTCCCAAATTTTGTCATCTGTTTTTAATTTATCATCAACATATTTTAGCATCTGATTTTTCACTATTTGAAAATGGCATATCCCCGTCCATTTTTGTGTTAAAATTTGTTAAAATAATGAATTTATCCTCACTTTTAAATAAACGAAAAAAACTCAAACTTCCCTTCTGTCTCTCTTCCCCTAAAAAAGGAGAGAGATGTATCATCTCTTATTTATGCAATGTATAAAAATGTCACTTCTTCTCGTTGACCTTGCTACAGCATTATTCACAATGCAAATGGCTCGTCAAAGGATCTGCACCAACATCCAGCAACAATCTTTGCCATCACCTATATCTTCCTGTCGCCACTAATGACATCATAAATTCTCGCAACCCTTGTATGAGTAATGCTATATGTACATAATTATTTACAAATTAGAAACATATAAAACAAATTGACACATAAAACACGTCGTCATCAGAGTTCTCTATTGACATCGGCACCAACAGTAGTAGCTAGGTCACTAGAATTTAACATCCTTTGTCGCTTGTGCTCCTAGATAGTAAATGTAGAATCTTAAAAGATTTGAGGGTGTATAGTGTAATTATCATTGAAAAATGAAGAGCTTTAGGTTTCCACGACTCCATATGGTAAATTCCACTTGGAGTGGAACTTGGTTATGTGACGTATCAAATACGATCTAGTGTGTATATAGAAGTTTGTCCGGTAGAGTATTACACTTTCAAGAAATTTTTTAGACAAATATGATGATTGAAAAAGAAAATAGTTATATCAATAACTAAAACTATTTTTCATCACATGTTCCACCAAGCAATCTAATGACACAATGCAATCAAATAATTTATAACCATGATAAATTTTAGCTTAACTTTTGCTAATTGAATTAAAAAGTGATTCCAAGATGGAGGAATTTTATTTTATTAAAAAGTGACACAATGCCACGTGATAAAACATCATTGGACAGTTCCCAAAAAAAAAAAAAAAGTTTTCCTTCCACAATTTTCAAAAAACAAACGCAATTATTGTAATTTATTCTTTAATATGAATTCGAAAAGAAAAGCAAAACCAATTAGAACACGCAAAACCAGGACCACCCCCCTGTCTCTTCTTTCCTTTTCTTTAGCCCTTTATGATCACAAGTTAATTGCACGTGTGAATTGCTGATAATGGGTAACACGAAAAATCAAGATTACGTGTTTTTTTGTGGCCATGTCTCACTCTGTTTTCATTTTTTGCTTCTAATTATAACATTCTTCAATATTTGTGTGAATCATGTGTTTATGTGTACCTTCTTTTCATTTATTACTTTTTCCCCCATTTCTAGCGATCAAATAAAATCAACTCCTTAGTACTTGTTTCACTATTTTCTTTTATTATGTGATAATTACAAAACATATTATTGTTGACATCCAAATCTGATAAAGACCCAACACGTCGAGCTTTATGAGCCTTGATGAGGTCTATACGAAAATAAAATAAAATATATATATATATATATATATACTTATTTTTATTATTATTTTAAATACTTAAAACATTCTACAAATCATTTAACAATAAAATAATACATACAAAACATGTATAATTAGAAAATACTATATTTAGTTATTTACTTTATAATTCCTACAATTAGTCAATTATATAATTTCAAATTTTCAAAATACAAAAGTTAGACTGTTTTCATAATTTTATCTTTCAAGTAGACAAGTCCTACTTTACAGATATATTGGAACTTCATGCATATTTTCGAAGTTTTTAAAATTACGATAAGTTTCAAAATCATAATTACATAATACAAATAACACCGTAATTTATAAAGTCATTTTTGACTTTTATATAGATAGAGTGATTTAAAAACTTGAAACTGAAGTCAAATAAAATATTTTTAAAAAGGGAAATGGGTTTTAAAAAAAAAAAGGAAAAATAAAGTACGTCTAGGCGCGCATTAAGCGGCCAACTTAGTAGTTCACCGCTTAATTCGACTTTATTGTCAAGGCAAAACGTTTTGCCCTGCCTAAGTGTGCTTTTTAGAACACTGGTTAATATATCTCGATTCTACTTCTCTCCCAGGATATGTTACTTGTGTGCACTTGGAACACAGACGTTAGATGCGCAAGATCAAAGCCTCTCCAAAAACAAAAAACGAGGGGAGGTCACGATCCTCCGATCTTCAACGCTCAAGTTAATCAAAATGACAATGGTAAAATATTGAGTGCAAGAGTAATGCTAAAAGGGGAAGAAAATACAGGAATCAAGTTTGTATTGTAGAGAGAATTATCAAGATTGCAATTAACTTCGAATCACACTAAACATGAATATTTAGGCAAAAGAAATACACAGGATTGCAATTACCTTCAATTTTGTAATTAAAAATGCATGTAATATGAATTGCACAACAAATGCATGGGATGCAATATGGTTACTACATTGTTTGTATATGAATCATAGAAAATTAATAATCAACCATTGCATTACAACTCCTATCTTATAATACAACTAACATTTTCAAATTAAATTGTTAAAACTTACATTATCAGAATGGATCAACTCATCAACATAGAGTGTGAGTTGCAATTTCAAAAATTACAAGAAGATTAATATATCAATGCCCACCCCACCCCACCTAATTTAATTTTATTTCGTAACCATCCAATTTTAGTGTCATCATGATTATTCAATTCAATTTTATTTCACCATAACCACCTAATTTCATATAACGTTTCACCAGGATCGTCCAATTTCAAATAACATTTTACTATAATTTTGTATTATTTTTAAAATAAGTTTTTATTTTAAAAGAACTTTTAATTTTATTTTATTTTTCTAAGCGACTTCTTTTTTAAAAATAATTTTTTATTTTATTTTAAAAAGTGTTTTCAATAAATTTTTATATTATTTTATTTTTCTAAGTAATTTTTTTTTAAGTAACGTCTCTTTTAATAAGTCTTTATTTTATATAAAGGGACTGTCTGGTGGAAATTTTTTCCAGATTTTCATCAATTTTTGGACCGTTAGTGGGGCTCAGCCGCTCACAAGAAATCCACAATTGCGGCTCAACGGGTGGAAATTTGATTAAAATCTTCCAAAAAAATTTTGCCAGACAAAGCCATAGAATGCAAAGTTATCTTTTTACCCCTTTTAAAATTAGTGAAAATGGCGTAAATAAGTTGAGTTGTCATCATGAAATATTATATGAAATTTGAATGATCATGGTGAAACATTATATGAAATTGGGTGATCATGATAAAATAAAATCAAATTGGATGGTCATGGAGCACTAAATATAAAGTTGGGTAGTCATAGTGAAACAAAATCAAATTAAGTAACCATATTTACACTAAATATAAAGTTGGATGCCAATATAAGGTTGAGTGACCATTGGCGCTCGAACTAAGCTGTTCCTCAACGTTAGCAATGATGGATGAGTCGTTATTTTGACTATTTTTTATTTTCTAAAATATATATTTATTTTACATATGTATAATTATGTATGATGTTTTTAAGTTAGAAAACAAATTAATTTAATTTCAAAATTATTCTTAAAATAAACTTATAAGCATTAGCCAAACATGCTTCAGAAATACTATATAGTCAAAGCCAAGGAAATAAAAGTTAGCTCCTTTGCACAATTTTACCAGAGACTTGCACATCAACTAGATCCGAGTAATTAGGCGCATGTTGGATCAATCTAGTTATTTTAATACCCGAAATCGCTCATTACATTTTGATATTTCATAAACAAAATCTCATTCGAGTCCATGTTATTACTAGAATCCAACTGTCAATATGAGTTCAAGTTCCATTTTACTCACAGTTCTTTAAAAATCGTTATCGGACGATACAAATTATCTTCCCCATATCTAGCAGAAATAAAATAGGAAAAAGCTATATCCCACCAGCCACCCCTCCAATAGGGGGCGGCCACGTGGCCATTAAGTAACCCTTGTAGTAACGTAGTAAGTACTTCTAGCACCCTCCAATAAAATATGATACCTACACATTTCAACCTTTATTAACCTGCTACAAATATGCTACAAAATATTATCTAATATCTAGCTTAATAACATCCAATATCTAGTAAAATATGCCCATCGAATAACATCCAATATCTAACTTAAACAAAAATGCCGTCAGAATAAAACAGACGGAAAAAGAGAGAAACAAAAAAAACAGATGTTCAATTATTTAATAGCCATGCGATGTATTTGTGATCAACATCCACACAAACTAGTGAAAGTTGGATAACTACAAAGGGAATTAAACGTATGCAAGACAAACCGCGTCAAGTACCCGATACAACTCCAGTTTATTCAAAACATAGCACGCTAATAATTATTCATTTTGCTGATTCATTTCGGCAGTGGAGTATTCACAAATTCCCATGTGATCTTATGAAAAGCCTCGTTAGAACTTCTCGACCCTGCTATTTCATTGATGGGAACTGCATCGGTGATCTCTTTAAAATCATCTTTTGTAAGCTTTAGTTTCACAGACTCAATATTAGAGTGGAGATTCTTAATTTTGGTCGTACCTATAAATATGACAAGATTGATAGATAAATCATCATTAAAACCAATGCAAATAGTGAGATCAATTTAATATATATATATATAGTCACCATCCATTGCATATTCAATTTCTAGGAAAATTTCTTACAGCATCCACAAATGATAACAATTTTCCAGAGATAACAGACTTGTACCAATTTCTTATCCAAATCTACCTAATGATACTAAAGGAAATAGATCCACGAGGAAAGTGAGACTCGACCTAACTTCGTGTTATTATTTCATGAAAAGTGGAATGATCTACGTAAACTAGTTATGGTTTAATCTCACTTCATGATCCATCTTTTCAAATCTTTCTATCTAGGAATGGCCAAAATGGCTATTAATATAGGCCTTATATGCATAAGATGGCTCTTGCTCACAGATCCCAAATTAACAGAAAGCTAGCACGAGCAGATTAGTTATTTTTTCACTCTAGTTCTAACCCTTTCATTTCCTCGGAAGAACAGGGTAAAAAGAAAAGGAATAACATAACTAAGAGAGGTATTTGAAGAAATGATGGTTTTCAAACCCATCCCTAATGAGTGAGGGTACCTGGAATTCATGAGTTGCTGAGCACTTAGCTGTCACGAGTAGTGGCAGTTAGTGGTCTATTCTATCACAAATAAGGGTTCAGCTTCTTGTCCAGTAAATAATTTGTTTGGTGTAAAGTCTAAAGCACGCTATTTACTACAAGCTGATGAACTACACAGTTCATAGACGTCATGAACTATGCTTACATTCTTCAGCAAAACATCTTGCCTTACTTTACTCATAGTCTTGCATTGGTACACACTTGTGGGTGATCTCTCTGGCATTACAAACATGAATTTTGTTCGAGTAATCTATTCAGTTACACTAGCTCTAGAAATCTGTGGTCGCAAAATTAACGATCCTCACACCTATCTATGTAGGGATCGGACGCATAGCAATTGGTTGAGTTCAATGTAATGGCAAAATAAATATTGGAAAGCCCAGTTTTCACGGTTTGAAGGGATAATAAACCACAAGAAATGAAGAGACGGGTAGATGTTTCTCCCTCCCTCTGTGTGCCTGTTTGTGTTCAATGGTGGAGGAGAGACAGGAGTCTAAAATAGACTTCCACTTTTGAGAGAAACGGGAGAGTGTTAAAGGGGGTTATCGTGTTATTACTCCCCACCAAACTGAAAAGGGAGCTTTAAATCTCCAAAATTCCCTTTGCCCAATACATAACATAGCTGAATTGGCACTTAACTGAATCAAGCGAAGAGGCCCAGTTAATTAGTTCAGATAGCTGTTTCAGCTTAGTCCATGTCACAATTCCAGTTCAGTACATTATTAAGGATCTAAACTAATCAAAACACCTGAATGCACGCATCTCCAAGATGATTTCTGTTTACATACTTCTGGATATGAATATTCTTATACTCACCAAGGACGAAAGAAAAGTTTCAATGTGAATATAATGTGAGCTCAATGGCAAAGTTTTCTAAACAGATATTTCCAATTTCTTTAATGCTCGACATTTCTAATCTGTCCGACGTGGTTTCTATTACAGTATTTAAAGTAAAGCTTCTTATATGATTGGCTTACCTGGAATAGGTACAACATCATCTCCTTGATGAAGAACCCATGCAAGTGCAAGTTGAGCAGGAGTGCATCCATGCTTCTTAGCCAATGCTTCTATACGAAAATATATGACTTTGTTCTTATCAAAGTTCTCTCCCTGAAGCCTTGGGTGACTTGCCTGACGGCGAGAAAATTACACAACTTTCAGCAATTAGAGATGAAAAAATTGAAGAAACCACTAGACGATCTTGGATACTAAAGAAGATATTATGCACTGAAAATAAAAAGATATAGATGATACACACCAATGAGTTATTTTCCACAGTTTCCACCACGGCCTTCCCAGCAAAAAATCCTCGACCTAAGGGACTGTACGGAACAATTCCAATCCCAAGTTCCCTATAATCAATTTCCGAAAAGACAAAAAGAAAAACTATATGAGATTATAATATTCAAACAGGACAGATAACAATAAATATTTGAGAAAAATTAGCAACCTGCAAAGTGGAATTATTTCATCTTCGATGTCACGAATCCAAAGGGAATAGTCCATTTGAATAGCAGTAATAGGATGAACTGCATGAGCCCTCCTTATTGTGTCTGGGCTAGCTTCTGATAATCCAATATATTTTATTTTGCCTTCGTTGACTAGCTTTTTAAGTTCTCCTATCTGCAATTCAAAAATAATTTTATCAACCAGAGCAATCATATTGTTAGTGAAGTGGAAACCATGACAAGAAAAATGAGTGAAAATCAAGAGAAAACGTAGTTAATGGCCACTAACGTAAATGAATAGATGAGAGCAAAAAAAAAAAAAAATGTAATAAAAAAAAAACCTCACCGTGTATTCGATAGGCACAGTAGAATCAATTCGGTGTACATAGTACAGATCGATATAGTCTACATCAAGACTCTTGAGACTGGCCTCACAGCAAGAACGCGCATATTCAGGTGAACCTTTCACTATAACTCCAGAAGCATCAAATCCAGCTACACCAAATTTTGTAGCTAGTTGAACCTTTTCTCGAGGTAATTGCTTCAATGCCTGCGAAGTTTGAATTCCCTATGTTGAGATAACTCAAAGGTGACCACGAAATGCTCATGCATTACATTTAGTAGTTTTCAAATTAATAGTCATCTAATAATAGTCCATGATGGGAAATATCAAGTTAAACATAACTTTAAGAATAATCTAGACCAAATTATAATTTTTTTAAAAGAGAGTTCTTCACATATTCAAACTTTTTAATACTTTCTAGCTTTGTAAACTTCGTATAATTTAGAGATGCGATAGGTGAACTTATATCAACCATAATTCCTAACCTCTGAAGGAAAACTTTAGCACAATCATAAGCTCGATAATAATTTAATTGATCACAAGAAGTTTTAAGAAAATGTATATATTCGAGACATGAAGTTGTCAGTCTTCTTTTGTTCTTTCTTTCTTTTTGTCACAAAATTCCTCTTAACGTTTTCATTAACCTGGAGTTAAAGTAAGTAAATGGAGCTTCATTAGATCAGCTTGACGCCGTAGAATATCATTATTGTTGTTCAAGTCAACTTTCAATGACAAAAGAAGCAAAAGTTTCACGCCAGAATAAACGTACAGCCATAATCAAGAATAAGTATATATATCCAAAAAGTACATACCTTCCCCACCAAGAGCTCGTTGGCATGGTTAACACCATAAGCATCCGATGTGTCAAAAAGGGTAATGCCTTTACTAAATGCCTCTTTGATTATTGCAATTCCTTCCTCCTCGGGGACGGGATTGTTGTAGACACCTGAAAGCCCCATACAACCATAACCTATTCTTGATACCTACAAGGAAAAACACGTCATTGGATGAAGCAATGAGATTTTAGAATACATTAAGTTTGTGTTAAAAGCTCTGTTGGTGGCCAAACTTCCAGAAACCAGAATGTTTTTTGAAGAATAAAACGACAAAGAACTTTCGAAGTTGTTTCAATTAAGTCATTGATCACGTCTCCAAGTTATGGCAACGCAAAATTATACAGNTAAAAGCTCTGTTGGTGGCCAAACTTCCAGAAACCAGAATGTTTTTTGAAGAATAAAACGACAAAGAACTTTCGAAGTTGTTTCAATTAAGTCATTGATCACGTCTCCAAGTTATGGCAACGCAAAATTATACAGGGCACAAATACCGGCCAAATCAGTATCTACCTAAAATGAACTGAGGGTTCAACCAACATCATCAAAATATTTAAATGACTGTTGTTACAATAAGAGAGGTTAAGATCTTACTAAGGATCCTTAGTAATTCAAACTCTTATAAATTGCTACATATTTTCATCTTTATTCAAATGTCCCACAAGATGTGCCGTTTGAGCAGATTAATCTTGAAATTCGTGCACTCAATTTTTTTTTTTTTTTTTTGAATCTAAATAGAATTGAAATGCTAGTTGAAACTTAATAGACTTTAATGCCAGGTTAAAAGAATTGAGTTCCCATAAGTCCAGACTCCTATAATAAAGTGTTATATGTTTCATCGTATAAGATCGAATTGTTAGTTGAAACTTAATGGACTCTAATACCATTTTAAGAATTGGGGTTGGGGTTGGGGTTGGTTCCTCAAAAGTGAACAAGATTTTCTTGCGCCAAATTCAGTTGAACATATGTTTTTTGATTTTATATCTAATTTGGGTCTATTTAGGGTTAGGCTTGATGAATCAATTTATATTCAAGATGTTATAGTCTTGATTCATTCGGGAAAGGGAGAAAAATGTCAAGTTTGACCATAAATTGAATCGAATTGGAAACCGAATTAAGCAAATTTAACATATACCTCGAGTCCTTGGGTTCCGAGTTTCACGCGCGGCATCTCAAACTGTTTAGCCATTACTAATTTTCTTCAAGCTCTTCGAATTAGACGGCACCTCTTCACTCTTCAGTGGGTTGAAGCTCCACCGTTTCGCATAAATATAGAGAAAGTGGGCCGATGTCACGGATTACGTCATGGCGGGCTCCACATTTATTATCCCAAATAGTAGAGGGTATTTAATGGGAATTAAAATTAGATTTTTAGTAGATTTGTGATAAAAAAAAAATTTGAAATGTATTGTTGAAAAATTGTAAGATCCATAAAAAAATGTGATTAATATTGATTGTTTGAATTTAATTTGGATTAAAATTAAGAGGCTGTTTGGTAGAGATTAAAATCGAATTAAAATTGAAAAATTAGTCATTATTATTGATTTTTGTTAGACGGATGGGATCCAATAACAACCATATTTTCAATTTTAATTGAATTTTAATTGTTACCAAACATACTCTAAATTTTAATCCATACCAAACATGACTTTGTTGTCCCATTTTTGTCTTTTAACTAATAATTAGCAGGGAGCCAGCTGTCCATAGTTTAGGACCAAGCTAGTTGTATTGAAATTTGAATATCCATGAGCTTATCCACTCTGCCAGGGCTCATCTTTAGGGGTGAGCATGGATTGGAGTGGATTAGGTTGATTTTTGCTTCAATTCAAATTCAATTCAATATGATTAGATGATCAAAATTTAACTCAAATTCAATCCAACCCAATCAAGTATCGGTCGGGTTTGATTGGGTTGGTCGATTTGGGACGACTTGTCAAAAAAAATTAAAGTCGTCTAGTTTTCTTTTATACTAAATTTGGATAGATAAGATTAAATAATAAGTAAATAAATAAAATTATCTATTATCTTATTCAATCCTCATTAGTCGAGCTTACAAAGAACAAAATGCATTTAACATAACATAGAAAGCATATATTACATTGATTGTGGGAGGGATAGTAGGCTTCTCCTCTAAAATGTACCAATGTAATCGCACTTTAATTTTTATTACTTTTTTTCTTATTCAAGAGTGTTTGTTGCAAATAAGTCTTTTTACGCCTTCTTATCACGAGTTTTGGATTGAAATCATTGTCGAGATATGCTAATTAATGAAAACTAAGAATAAAATACGATAAAAAAAATGTTGTGGGCACGAATGTTATGATGAGAAAGTTATGGATCTTTAATACAATTTAAATGTAGTACACTCAAAAAAATGAGATGCCAATTTGATAATATGTTTATACTCGGTCTTATTCAGAGTTCATAAGTATTATTCACTTATTAATCACTTATTTATATCTATTTATAATATATACATTTATGATTATGATGCTTTTTTTAGAGGATACCTTTAAGCGATATTTTTATTTAATTTCTAAATAATTTCCAAGAGTAAGAGTTTTCTTTTTTTTTATCCTTATTACTAATTTTAACCACTCAAATATTTATAATTTTATTATTAATTACTTATAACTAAACTTTTGCCATGACTAGACTTGCTTTAGAAATAACTAAAGTGTGTGTGTGTGTGTGTGTGTGTACCCCACGCTAAAGAGCAATTATTCACTTGGTTTGGAAAAGAGATTAATATGTCCACCGAGTTGTGCTTCTTACCCACAGAAATGCAACAAAACAATCATACACGGTGGGATTTGCACAAACTTTTTTTAAATAGATGATGGAACCACTTAGAGCCCGTTTGAGCCACATTATAATGAGAATGAGAATGAAAAATATAGTCGTTATGGACTCCACACAAAAGATAGAAAGTTTG
>CAIGRQ010231723.1:2263-12270 GCA_903798375.1 Fraxinus sp. D2006-0159 | reverse complement strand
AAACGACGAAATTTGCCCAAAATTTGATTTCTTAACAATTTTAACGTTCTTTTATTATAACAAGCCAATTAGAGGCAAGCTCGAATAGTTCTGTCACATCTATTTAACTTGTATGATTTGGCAAGTCGAGCTAATCTTTGTCTAGCTTTTAATGAACAAATATTTGAGAGTTGAAAAGCATCCATTAAGTGCCAAATGTTTTGAACATTTGTTGGAAATATTGTCACACGCATATGAGCACACACTTCTGAATTTACTCTTCCAAGTTAGACAATATTAGTATTACAGTATTTCTATTTCAATGTCTGTGTTCCTTTTTATATCGGCACCTGACTATTTTGAACTTTCTGTAGTTCGAAGCAAAAATTTGTTTAGTCACCTCTTTTCGGGACTCGGGCTATATTGAAATTCTTCCTAAGGACGGAAATCCATCTAGAGGTACACATATTGTATTGTTTAATCTTGTTTTGCTTTCTTCTTCGTCTTATGATTTTTATGGCAAAAAAATGCAATAGTTGGGTGGTTTATGATTGTCAATAGTGACAGTAGCAATGGTTCTTCATCAGAAGGCTATGGTCGGGCGGTTTATATTCATTCAGAACCCTCGTATTTCTACTATAGCTCCTCAACCCTCATCCTCTTTTCAATACAAAAGATTAAGAGCAAACCTTAAAATTCACAAAATGAAAAAAATAAGCCCAAGTATAAGTATCATAAAAAAATGAAACTAATATTTTTTTTTTTTTTTTATGTTTCCATTTGCCTATTGTGGATTATGAGTTGCACTTTATTATTTCCATTGACATTTTTGTTTATACTTGTGTTTTGAAGAGTTATGGTTGAGCTTTTGGAGTGAAGTTCACTATAATTCATTGTATCAAACTGGTGGTAAATATTTCTACTTCTATTTTTACATTTTAGGCTTCATAAAGGTTGAAATATTTCCACTCATAACTGGACGACTAACCTTTTTTTTTTTTTTTTTCCCCCTCATATTTGACAGAGGTTCCTACAAGGGTAAACAGAAAAAAGCATTGGCTTTTCTAAAGCTCACACTCAAATTTTCCTCGCGGGCGAGGAGCATGGTATGTACACAACATTGTTGAGCGCCCTATACGCTTTCACTTGGTTAGTTGTTGATATGCAAATAAAATTCCGAGGATTGGCATTCCATTGCTGTTTTTATTATATATGTATATGATTTCAAATATCTTTCAACTGTTTTGCCATTCTTGATACCATATTATATAAAGTAGCATTTTCTATATAAGTGTTGATACCATGTATACAAGTTGTGATTCCCACCTCTTTCACGAACCATATGAAATCATTCTACTTTCTTAGTATCGATTACTAACTTAACGATCATCCACACTTCTTGTGACAATGGCCCAAAGAATTAATATTCTGCTCTGTGAAGTGTCGATATCCAAATGTATATTTAAAAAAAGAATTCCAAACGATAGAATTTTTTGGTTTTCTTTTTTCTTATCTGTATCCTTCTCTATTATTTTCTTTGGAGTGTTTGAATGATTTATTCTCTATTTATTTTAACTAAATATAAAGTTATTATGGTGCTTTTAGCAAAAAAAAAATAAATAAATAAAAAAAAAATGTGACTTTTCAAATGTCAAATAGGTGAAACTTACTACTCAATGCCTATATTGCACTAAAATAGGTAAGTATTACGCTAAAAAAAAAAGTAACTACTTGTCGTTAGGTTGGAGACCGACGGTGCAATACTCTTAGATAGTTTTACTAAGGGTGTGTTTGAGCCACATTATTTTGAAAGAATGTATTATGTAATAGTAGATTGATGGAGAATGTGTGGTTGAAAAAGAAGGAAAAGTTACTGACGTGATGAAAAATATTATTTTATTGAAGAATGTGTGATTGAAAATGAATAGAAGAATGAAAATGAAAATTTATGTGTACCAAACAGGGTTTGTTTAAAGCTCTCATTGAATCTTTATATATAAACTACTAATGATAAAAGCTCATATGGTCGATTCTAAAATATTGTAAGCAAAATTTAATTTAACGTTATTTGTCATTAATGAAATTACAATATCTTATCGTAGACTTCATTTATAACTTATAAGACAAAATATGTACCATCTTAAATGTGTGGTAATAAAGAAACTCGTCAAATAATCTTTGCATGTTTATTGATACGTTGATAAAGAAACTTGTCAAATACATTGATTAATGGATGCGGAATGCTTATTTGGGTATTTTGGAACACATTTCAGTTCGAGGTGGATTTAGAGAATGTGTCCCCGTTTGACACACATTCTTGCAAAATTCATTTTCAACCACATGTTTTTCAATAAAATAATATTTTTCATCACATCAATAATTTTTCTTTACTTTGTAGTCACATATTTTCCATCATATCACTATTTAAAACACATTCTNTTAGGGGATTTGACTAAACCCAACTAAAAAATAACCACAAATAAATATAGCCCCTATTTGGTAAACATTCTTTCAAGATACATTTTCAACCACACATTTTTCATTAAAATAATATTTTCCGTCACATCAATAATTTTTTCTTACTTTTTAATCACATATTTCTCATCATATCACTATTTAAAATACATTATTTCTTCAATAATATCCATCAGATACACATTAAATTTATTGGATGCTTATATTTAAGAATTCTGCTGGGTGTACAGAAATTGTACACCACAAAAACACACCAGACCACACAAAAGCAGATGGGCTTGCTATTTTTTGTAATATTTAAATACACTGTGAGACTCAGTGTTTATCTCTCTTTTGTGATTTCCTTTCTATATAAAGGGAATAAGCGTATATTTAATCCAAGCGTTTTCTTTTTTTGGTTTGTATTTCAAAGCAAATCAACAACCTCGAAAATGAAACTAGAGAAGAAAAGTGCATTATAAAGAATTCAGTCAAAGCATGAGCTACACGGTTTACCTAATGCTGAATGAAAACAAAATCTAATTAAAGGAAATAACCTCTTGGGCGCGAGGGAGGAGACGATTGTTTAAGAGCCTGTTTGGTAAGACTTAAAATTCAATTAAAATTGAAAATATGGTCGTTATTGGGTCCCACCCTTCTAATAAAAGTCAACAATAACGGCTATATTTTCAATTTTAATCTCTACCAAACACCCTCTAAATCCATCATTCTATCGATATTGTCAGACTCTAAGAACGATATATAATTTTGTAAACGATAATCTTTTCAAGATGATTAGTACTCAACAAGAAAAGAAAAAATTCGATTATGAAAGAACTTGAAGAATGCCGTCAAAACTTGCACCTCAAGAGTACACGCCACTCCTCCAAAAAAGGCCATATAGGGTTAATTTCTAAATCTCGATTTCTAAAAGTTGATGGCCTTTTTGTCTATTGTTAAAGATCAAAAAGTCAATCCAATTATGTTCCTTATAGGGTTAATTTAACAAACGGTCATTGAACTTACATAAAAATTACAAAACAAAAAAATTTGCAGAAACGATTATTGAAGTTTCACGCACTTTCACAAATGGTCACTAAAGTTCTAATTTGTTTCACAAACGGTCATCCAATGACCGTTATGATTTTAATTCAGACTTAAAGGATCAAAACACGTGGACATATAAGCTTGACTACCTCATGTGCAAATTTCTTGCTATTAAATCCCACCTTTGGAGTAAATTAGGTGGAAATTGTAAAAGTGATATTTTAATTCTCTTTCCATTTATATACGTACAAGACATAAATTTAGGTATGAGATATAAATATTTTTCTATGTTTTTGTGTGAACGTGCATAGATTTTCTAGCTTTTAATGCACTTTTATTTATTTTACTTCACGTAAAAATATAATGTATTCTTATTTAAAAATAGTTGACTTACTTAGAAATTTGCACTTCAATTGGTCAAATTTCTATGTTCACGTGTTTTGATCCTTTAAATTTGAATTAAAATCATAATGGTCTTTCAGTGGCCGTTTGTGAAATAAATTAAAACTTTAGTGACAGTTTGTGAAGACGCATGAAACTTCAGTGACCGTTTCTGTAAATTTTTAACTTTAGTGACCGTTTTTAATGTTTAGATAAGTTTAATGACTGTTTGTGAAATTAACCCGTTCCTTATAACGTCTGTGAATTAACAAACTGAAAATGATATAATAGTAGCCTCCCTCCTCAGGTGGAGGGCCTTTCTCTCTCGACTCTCTCTCATCTTCGCGGAACGAACCAACCAATATTTCTCTCTCCTCCATACCGGCCATCACACCCGGAATCTATAGCTTCTCTCTCTATATATTTGTGTGTGTATCTGTGTGCAAGTGTGTATTTATGTGGGTAGATATAGGCCACACTCAAAGAGGAAACAATTCACAGATTATCTCTCTGGGTATGTATATCACTTGAGTCTTGTGTTTGCTTCAAAACCCTAAAGTTACAATCTCCATTTCAATGGAAAGTTGAGGTGGGGAATCAATTCTGTGTTACTATATTGTTTTCCACCTCCTTTGTTTTTATGTTATTCTGTCGTTATGGAGAGATCTGATGGGAAAGGTTTCAAGGATTTCTCAGACGTCTCCAGCAGCTCGATTTCTGGTTCGTATCTCTATTTCAAGCCTCCTCCACACGTTGTTTATTTCTCTATTTAATTTATCAGTTTTGATCTCTATCTGAAAAGGAAATGTGAACTTTTTTTTTTTGGTTTCTTTTGATTTACTGCTTACTTTCTATGAGACATAATTTTAAAAAAATAAATCAGGTTTTGAGTACTGATTTATATATATTATTATTAGGATTTACAATTTTATGTGAGTTCTAAGTTGGCCTTTGATTGTATGATGCAGATAGTGGGCTATTCGATGCATCACAGTACGCGTTTTTTGGGAAAGATATAGTGGATGAAGTGGAGCTGGGTGGTTTGGAGGAAGGGAGTGTTCCTGCAATTGGCAGTGGGTTTGGCAGCGAGGATGAGTTGCACGAGTATCATTTGTTTGATAAAGATGAGGTGATATGCATACAACTTTATACCTTTTCAGTCAGGTGTTAGCCTTTCACAATCCTTTTGGTTTGTTAAAAAATGAAGAAGTCAAAAGTTCTCTGTCGACAAACGGGTCTTGACCCTAAAAGAAATAACTCAAGAATGCTTGCTGTTTCTTCCTATTTATGTTAATTTTGTGCATGCTACAGTAACTTAGTGGGCTGTTGGAATGTACTTTGGAAAGTTTCGGGAATGATTTATATAACTTGTTCAAGATTCATCTGAACAAAGAAATCCTTTTAAGCATGTTTAATTACATGTTCAAAATGTTGGCTGTCAAGTAATGAAAAGGACTATAGAGAATATATTTGGACAAAATGATCCGGAAATGCTGATTGAAATTTATATTTTTTGTTCTGTTTCACTTGTTGTGCACTTTCATTTCTCATTTCTCAAAATGTTCATGAAAATAACACTGTTAATTTGTTATTTTTTTCCAATAGTCGTTTGGGCCCAACGTGATGGATGATAGAAAATTGTTTCCTGAAATGCCCTGCCCCACCAACAATATTCTATGGAAGTACAATTGATTATAACTGTTTCACCATCATTTTGGTTTTATCTTGTTAATGCAGGGAACAGTAATGCGTGATTTGTTTTTTATTTTTCCTCTGCAAGGCTAGATTTCCAAATAAATTGTATTGCTTATCGTTATAATTAATGCAAGGATGACAATAGTCCTGCACCATTGACTTATGTAAATTTGGGTGATTTTTAACTTATTATATCTTTATGTATTGTAATATTACCTTGTCTGTCGATTTTCTGTAATGTGATTTTTTTTTTAATTGCTCCATTTTCTTTTATCAGCAATGGGAAGTTAGTGCCCAGGAATTAATTCAAACTGTCTTTCTTTTCAGGGATCGGCTTTATTAGGATCTTTGTCTGAAATAGATGATCTGGCTACTACATTTGCTAAGGTCAGGTCAAGTTTTAGTTTCTGGTCTTCTAAAGTTGTTACTTTAAAAATCAATTCCTCTATAATACTACAAATTTTCTCTCTTGGAGTATTCTTCTTTGATAGGGCCGTTGATACACAACTTCTAATAATGATGATATCCAGCATGTTCTCTGCTATTGCTTTACACGATTTCATTTTAAATTAATCTAATGAACTGGAGTTAACGACTGACATATAGCCCCTGTTTGGCCCCCATTTTGGGGTGTTGAAAAATTTTGGAATAGTGATTGATGGGAGAATGTGTGGTAGAAAAGTAATGAAAAGTTTAGATTTGTGTGTAATATTATTTTATATGATGAATGTGTGGTTGAAAATGGAGAGAGAAAAAATTAATGTAATGTAATGGAAAAAAATGGGAGCCAAACGGGGGCATAACTTGTTACATGACTTAAATTTTCTGGTGCATATATTTATCAAGATAATGTAGCATATATCATGGGTAGAAATAACAGTTATAAGCATGTTTTGGTTCCCTATGGAAGTTCAACTGTTCTAAAATGCATGAAGTGCCATCATCTGACAATCGATGCTTGGACAAGGATATGGTGTTTCTTATCCAATATATTGCATTGAACATAAATTATGTGTTTGAGAAATGGATGATTTGTTTCGTAACTGGTTTGTATACATTTTGATGTGCATTTCAAATGATTTTGATTGTATCAGGCATCATTTAACGTTAGAAACAAAGAAAATAGGTTAGAAACTGAATTTAGTTGTTTCCATGAATTCAAAGAAATTAAATGTTTGATGAATTAAACATATGGACATATGACCCGACCAGAATACTGTATTTGGGTCCAAGTAGCCAGAGGCTCTTCATAGCTAAAGTCTTCTCTAAGTAGTCTGATGATGTGTTGGCCACTGGAGGATTAATGCTCTTTTGATTTTAGTTCAAAGGAATCCTCATTTATCATTTTCTCCTTTTGATGTTTGGTGTGGGCAACAGAAAGTACGGACTAGATTTTTGTTGTGCAGCTTGTTAAGAAAAGCCTTTTTGAATGGGTTTCTATTGGTGCAGCAAGGTATATATTGAGAAAACCTATTGGGTACTTTGTTAAAATTGTGGTGTTGGGTGATATTTTGAGCTTTATACAAAGAAAAGGCCAGACTTTTTTGAAGAAAAACAACGCTATCTTTATGGATTTCTAATTGAGTTTAAGGACTTTCCTTTATCTTTATATTTTCCTGGTTGGGAGATGTGACATATTCATGATTTTATAGTTAAGCTTGTTTTTCTTATATATTAAGAAGATTCATTCTGATAATGTATATTTTCTTGTATGATGATCTATAAATTATGTTTCTCAAATAAATTTTATGATTAGAATTGTTGTGGATGGCACTGTAATATGAAGTTCCCCCTAGGGCTTATTCTATTTAAGAATTATAGGTGGTTCTCTCTCTGATAACGTTTGTCACGTCTGTAATTCTGATAGATATTTTTCTGTTCTGCAGCTGAACAAAGTTGTTAGTGGACCTAGACATCCTGGAGTTATTGGTGATCGAGGATCTGGTTCTTTTTCGAGGGAAAGTAAGTTATTGTATTTGTATATTGTTGCAGAATTATAATTTTTTGTTTTATGTGCTGCTTTTTTTTTTTTACTTATATTTAATCCTTTTGGTCCTTGTTTTTTCACATATAATATAGACTAAAGAGTCCCTCTCTCGAGTTCAGAAAATGGTTTCCTCATTTTGTAAATATACTATATCATGCTTATATTTGTATCTAAAGCTAAAAAGGTCGAGCACGTGATAAAATTTATTAATGCACCATGAGAAGGAAAAACCTTGGTGTGGAATGGAGAAGGTTGAGCCTTTCCACTAAACTTCAAGCAACTTTTGCTTTGTTAATTTTGTTGCTAATGCTCTTTAGCACGTCATGTGAAGTTATGGCCAATTGATTAGTTATTTACTCTGAAGAAAATCATTTATGAAAAACTATTAGTACTTTCTTTTGTTGTTATGTCTGATCCTTTTATTCCCTTGTCATTTGTAAATATTCGCATATTACTAGATATGTGGCCTGTGAGGATACTTTAAATCTTGTTCTAGGCTTCCTTTTATGGACACTATATATTTTTCTTATCCATCCTTTTTGTGAATTAACTGGGATTGAATGAACATGTGGACACAAGTTTCTGTGAAACAAAGCAAACATGTTTGTCTTATCTTTTTGGATTGAGTCATGAAGGTTACATTAATGGATTATTAGCTAGTGTTTTGCAATTCATCGGTATTTTTTTCTTTGATTTGCTTATGATATGGTTCTATTTCCGGTGTTTAATCTCTTTCAGTTTCATTTAAGAGCAGACCTTGACATGCTAGAATATTTTACCTCTTGCTGAATGATTGAGTGTAACGGCATGCCTGCATGTGGTCCATAGTGTTTACCCCTTGGTATGTGCTTCACTTGTTTGGTGATTCTACCATTGTTGATAGCTGTTCTGATACTTACTTCACCACCTGTTTGTTATCCCTTTGCCTTTTATTCACTATCTAAGCAGCTAAGCTGACTGTAATTGATTAATGGTACTTGATACATTAGGCCCCTGTTTGGTACACATTTAAATTTTCATTCTTATTCTTCTACTCATTTTTTAATAAAATAATACTATTTATCACATTAATAACTTTTTTTTTTCCACACATTTCATCAATCTAACATTCCAAAAACACACGCCTAGGCATTTATTACTTGCTTGAATTCACAAAACTAATTAATATTAATTGTCTCATCGGACCGACAATAATTAAATTCAAAGAAACGTAATTCAATAGCCAAAGGAAAGTAACTTTATTACGCAACCACAGTCTTGGCACCCATCAAACAGTACGCACTAAAAAAAATCTAAAAGACAGAACTTTTTAACTTACCTAATCTACCCTCATCCCAAATGAACACATTTGATTGGTAATTAAGTACACAAAGGGGCAGGATGGGGCATAAAAGTCTAAACATTGGCACTACGTTTTGGTTTAACCCTTTCGTTGTTTCCATGATCACGTGTCCTCTTTCTCACCGTTCGATCTTCAGCCTCCTGCATCATGTTGACCAAATCCTCACCGAACAAATCCACAAATGTTTTCTGCAGATCCTCTAGACTCTCCTCCTTCAAAAATATAATTTACAAATTAGAACAAAACTATCGAAACTTAGAATTTCGACCCTTGAAAATGTAAGAAATTCCAAACCTCAGCACCAACATTTTCCTCCATCATATTCATCAGATCATGCAGAAAATCACCCATGCCCTGCATCAAATTTTTTAATTCACATACTCATTTACAATCATACATTTACACAATAAATATTTTGCACGTAAATTTAAAATCTTTCTCTACTTTTTATTAAAACGGGTGACAACGACACTCCGTCCAATTTACAACCATACATTTACACATAAAATTTTTTATTAAACGAGTGACAACGACACTCCGTCCAATGTAGATTTTTTTATTTTTACTAGGTACCGATGTGATGTTTTTGTTAAAACCTTGTCTTCATTTGTCTATTATAAAATTAGAGGTACATAAATAATTAAAACAAGTAATTGATGAAACGAAAAACCAATGAAGTAAAAAGTACAATCTTATATGCACAAAGCACAATGAGCTTGTTCTGAAATGTTACTGCTTTAAGACGAAGAAAAGAGGAACTAGGGGGTATAAAACGGCGTCGCATGTTCAATAATTGCCTTCAGCAATTTACTACATGGGTAGAATGAAAGACGGGCGAAAATATCTAAGATATTAAATACTGCGCACCTCATCCTCCTCAAACAGATCGAGGAATCCGGCATCGTACATTGATCTCTTCCCCTGATCAGACAGCACTGCCACCAGCCGCCGCCGCCGCAACGAAAATATTCAACATGAAAAAAATCACAAGAAGTTAACATCACAATTTGCTGCATTATTAATAGATTATACCACGTTGACCCATTCTGCATAAGAATTTGTCGAAATGAATGACAGAAATTTACTCTTTTTTTTTTTTTTTTGTTTCAACCTTTTTTTTTT